>JAQZBX010027810.1:0-28156 GCA_029593785.1 Cabassous unicinctus
GCAAGGGGGGGATAAATAAATAAATAAATAAATCTTTAAAAAAAATGAAACTTTAAAAAAAAAAGTGTGTCTGTGTATGTGCTGTGTATGCATGTGGAGGGGAGTATGAGGAAATCTTGTAGAAATGATTATAGTAATTTCAGACTTTGAACAAGGTTAATGGCAGTTGTTGAGAAGTAAGACTGTTCCAGATATCTAGTTAAGCCTGTTCCCTAGTAAGCTAAATTTCCAGTTGAAATGGTGCCTAAGGGCAGATAAAAATGATCTTACTTTACTTCAATGAAATGGAGGAGGTTACAAAAATAAGTGTTGGAGAGCTTGAGATTCCTGTTTTTATATTGCATTGCAGTAATAGAGTCAGTTTTAATTTTTCTATATTCATCTTAAAGTGTGAAACTCATATTTTGATTTTTCAAATGCAGTGCAAATAATTACCCAAATTTATACTATACATGTATGAATGAATTTCAGGTCATGTGATGTCCTACATACACTGAGTTAATTTTGGGGCTCACTTTAAATTCTTTCTCATTTTATTATCTTTCTATCTATCTTAGCAAGGAAATGTACTTCCTATAGTTTTATTGAAAAAGATTTTCCACGTTTAAAATTATAATATCAATATGATTTTCAAAGTAAAACAGTCTCTAGCCTTCAGTCATTGATAAATAATCTTCTTGGTCATCCATTTTTCCCTTTGAGAACTGAGTGATAGTTCTGGTTGATTACTTCTATGATATCTTCCAGTTCTTGAGAGTCTATGAGTCTATGTATATGTGCGTCCCTTCTTTGGAATTTTGTCACTTGTGTCATTCATTAGTATGTGTCTTTGGAAAAGTCCTTTTTTGTAACCACTATTTTATGGACTTCTTTATAGTGATGTCAGTAGGTAATAATATGGATGGATGAAACATTTTGGATTTAATGCGATTAATTTAATAGTAAACATCATTTCCAGGAAATTTCTCTAGTTCTTTTAAAAATTAAGATATAACTCTTAGTATCTGTTCTTATCATTGAAATAATCTTAGAATTCTTAGACTGAAGCTGATTACTTTTTTTCCAAAAGATAGTAGGAAAGTCAAATCTCGTTGATAGATATTTAAAAGGTATCATCTTGGATATGAAGTTTAGATGAAAGGGAAAATATATAATTTTTAAAAATTATTATTAAGAAAATAATACAGGCCTATAATTACATTATGTATATGCATATCTAAGTTATTTTGCACCTTTTACAGGATGGAAATCTGTCAGTCTGCCCATCAGTTTTTTTCATTCAATTAGTTGTTTTCTCTTCTATCAATTACTCTAAATGTATCATATAAAATGAAATATGCCAAATGAATTTCTCACAGAAGAATAAATCTTTTGAGAGATCATGAATCTTTCAACCATATCTATCTAGAATGATTATTAGATCACTTGAAATGCCTATAAACTTACAATGATGGGTTATAATTTGTCAGAGCTATACACATGAAACTACTTTGAATGAAAGAAAACTTTTCCTAAAACAATCTTCAACTTAAATTAGTGGTAGTCACAAATGCTCTTTGCCAACTATCTCTGGCTTTCTGCCTTCTGCCTTCTGGACATCACAGGGTTGCACTAGGCCTCCCCTGGTGGTTGAGTGGACCATGTGACTAGTTCTGACCAATAAGTTGTAAATGGAAATGTTTGTCATTTTTAGGATGGAGCATTTGATTTCTGGTTCTAGACCCTTCAGAACTCTCTTTCCCTCTGCCACTGTGACTGGCATAATCTAGGATGGTGGCTGTTCCATTAGTTTCGGTGCTAGCGTAAAGAGATATGGTGTTTCCAGTCATGGACATGGAGGTTGGACAAGAAATAAATCTTTGTTATTATATATCAGGACTTGGTAACCTACAGCCCATGGGCCAAATCCGGCCTGCCACCTATTTTTGTAAATAAAGTTTTATGGAAACACATTGTCTATGGCTGCTTTCACACTATAAAACAGAACTGAATGGTCATCACAGAAACTGTACGGCCTGCAAAGCTGAAAACGTTTATTAATTGGCACTTTATAGAAAAAGCTTGCCTACCTCTGTTGTAAGCCACTAAGATTTTGGCTTTGTTTTCTATTGCTACATAACAAATTACCACAAACTTAGAGTCTTGAAATAACACATATTTATTACCTCATAGATTTTGTGGGTCAGATGTCTGAAGATGGGTTTTCTGCTCAGGGATTCACCATGCTGAAATCAAGGTGTTGGCCAGGGTTGTGAGCTCATCTGCAGCTTAGGGTTCTTTTCCAAGCTCACTGGATTTTGGCAGAATGTTTGATTCACTGACACTGTAAGGTAAGCAAAATTCTAAGATGGCTCTCATAATCTTCACCCTATGGTGTGCATGCCCTGTGTATTTCCCTCCTTTTGAGTGTGAGCACGACCTGTGAATATGATGGATGACGCTTCCACAACTAGACTATGTTATATGGCAAAGATGAAGGCATTTTTGTACATGTCCCTAATCAGCTGACTGAGTTAATCCAAAGAGAGATTATTCTTGGTGGGCCTGACCTAATTAGATGACCCATTTAAAAAAGAGTCCAGAAGCAGCAGAGCGATTCTTCTGCTGGCCTTAAAAAAGTAAGCTGCTGCATTGTGAGAGTGCCTGTGAGATGGGCACATGGCAAGGAGTTATGAGTAGCCTCTAGAAGTTGATTATGGCCCTTAGGTGATAGCCAGCAAGAAAACAAGAACCTCAGTCCTACAAATGCAAGGAACTGAATTTTGCCAACAACCATGTAAGCTTGGGAGAGAACTGCAAACTCTAGAAAGGAGAACCACCGAGCTGACAACTTGCTTGCAGCCCTGTGAGACCCAGAGCAGAGGACCTGTTTAAGCCACGTCCAGACTCTTGACCCACAGAAACTGGGAGATAATAAGTATACATTTTTTTTTTAAGATTTATTTATTTATTTATCCCCCCCTTGCTGTGCCCATTTGCTTTGCATTTTTCTGTGTCTGTTTGCCTCCATTTTGTTGGGTCATCTTGCTGCGCCAGCTCACTGCACCGCGCAGGCCATCGCGCAGGCCATCAGCTCACCACGCCATGCGGGCCGACTTAGCTTCACCAGGAGGCCCTGGGAGTTGAATCCGGGGCCTCCCATATGGTAAACGGGAGCCCAACCAATTGAGCCACAGCCACTTCCCGTATACATTGTTTTATGTTGCTATATTAATTTCCTATGGCTGCTGTAACAAACTATCACAAAAGTAGTGCCTTAAAAACAACAGAAACTTATTCTCTCCTAGTTCTAGAGGCTAGAAGTCCAAAATCAGTATCACTGGATTAAAATCAGGATGTTGCAAGGGCCATGCTCTCTCTGGAAGCTGTAGGACAGAATCTATTCCTTGTCTCTCTTGCAGCTTCCGGTGGCTTCCAGCGTCTTCCACAGATCTTTCTTGGATAATTTCATCTCTATTCCTGGCTTCTGCTGAGATAGTTGAGGATTCATGAGTCATCCCTAATCTCTTAAGCAATAGCAAAAGCTATATAAAAAATAGCTGGAAAATACACCCTTGGCTTTCTCTCTAACATGCTTTCCTAACAGTGAATCTTCTAATTTTAGTGTTTTTTGCAATCTGGACAGGCTGAGAATTTCCAAAATCATCAAGTTCTGGTTCCCTTTTGCTTAACAGTTCTTCCCTCAATTTATATCTATCCTCTTTCATCTTACTATAATCAACAATAAGAAATAAGTGATAAATATCCAAATTTATCACTTACAAGTTCTGCTTTCCACATAACTGTAGGATACTATTCAGTTAAGTATTTTGCCACTATATAACAAGGATCTCGTTTTTTCCAGTTTACAAAAACATGTTCCTCATTTCCTTCTGAGCCCTCACTAGCAGTGCCTTTAATGATCATATTTCTACTAGCAGTCTGTTTAAGCCAATCTATGTTTTTCCTATCACGTACTTCAAATTTCTTCCATCCTCTACCTATTACTAAACTCCTAAGCCACTTCCACATTTTTAGTTATGTTTTACAATAGCAGCTACTAAGTTATGGTAATTTATTATGCAGCAATAGAAAACTAATACAAAACTCTAGGGAAAATAAAATTAAAAGGAAGGAAATAATAAAGATAAGTGCAGAAATTAATGACAGAAAACAAAATCAATACTACGATTAAAGCAAAATTTGTTGTATTGAAACACTAATAAAATTGACAAAGTTCAATTTGGAAGAGTTATTTACAGAAAATGTATAATAAGCATCATTCTTTTTTATTTAGTTTTAAAAGATACTTAGATTACATAAAATGTTACATAAAAAAATATAAGGGATTCCCATATTGCCCCACTCCCCACACCTCCCACTTTCCCCCACATTAACAACTTCTTTCATTAGTGTGATATATTCATTGCAATTGATGAACACATTTTGGAGCATTGCCACTAAGCTTGAATTATAGTTTACATTGTAGTTTACACTCTCTTCCACTTAATTCTGTAGGTTATGGCAGGATATATAATGGCCTTTATCTGTCATTAAGCATCATTCTTTTTTTTTTTCTTTTAAAAAAATTTTATTGAAGTATATCATTCATACATGAACATAAATAAACAATAAGTATATAATCAAAGTTGTGAACTTACAAAACAAACATGCATAACATCATACAGGGGTTCCACCAACCAACACCTTGCATTGTTGTGAGACAGTTTTTTACAAATTATTAAAGAATATCATCAAAATGTTACTACTAACTATAATCCATATTTATATTTTGGTATATTTTCCCCCCAACTCACCCTATTATTATTTTTAAAGATATATTTTTATTAAAGAAGTTATGAACTTACAAAACAATCATGCACATGTGTAGAATTCCCATCAACACCCCTTCATCAATATACCAGACCATGGTGGAACATTTTTTACAGATTATGAGATCATATCATTAGTAAGCATCATTCTTAAATGATGAAACATTAAAAGAATTTCCCTGACAAAAGGGAAAGATATCTTCTACATACTTCTGTTCAACTTTACTAGATGTTCTAGCCTCCTCAATAAGACTAAAACATTTAAATTACATAATTATTAGGAAAGAAGAAATAAAATTCTTTCACAGAAGATATGATTTTTCTATATGGAAAATTTGAAAGAATCTACAGACTAATTATTAAAACTCTGACGGGATTTTTAGCAAATTTTCCAGATATAAGATCAATATAAAAAGTAAATTACATTTCTATACATCAGTAATAGGTAGTTAGAAAAGTTAACTTAAAAATATCATTTTCAATAGCAATAAAAACCACAAAATACCTGAGAATAAATCTTATAAATGATATGTAAGACCTTTATGGAGAAAATTATAAAATTTTACTGAAAGACATTAAAGAAGATCTACATGAAGATAAATATTTATGATTAGGAGGCTGCAGTATTATTAAGATGTCAGTTCTCCCCAAATAAATCTGCAGATTTAGTACAGTCATATTTGATTTCTTTTTTGTACAATGTGGAATACTAATTGTAAAATTAAAGAAAGAAGAATATCACAGATACACCTAAAAAATCAAAGATGTATATATTGCCCTATAAGACATTGAGACTTATTATAAAACGACAGTATTAAATAAGACAGAACTGGAATTGAAGATTAGTAGGAAAAGATGAATTGCTTAATAAATGGTATTGGGTCAATTGGCTATCAACATAAAAATTTTAAAATAGATCTACAAATTATACTAAACACAAAATTAGTTTCAAATGGGTTATGTGTTTAAATTAGAAAGTAAAACATTAACAATTTTAGGAAAAAAATATGAGAACAACTTTTTGAATTCAGAGAAGGTTTCTTTTAGAAGACCCAAGTAATGCAAGCCTTAAAAAAAAGTTCAATAAATTTGAATGTACTAAAATTAAGAATTTCTGTTTACCAAAAGAAACCATAGAGATAGTATAAGGGCAAACCACAAACAGGAAGAATATATTTGTTACAAATATAACTGGGAATGGATAAATAGTCAAAATACTTAAAGAAGTCCTTTGAATTTATAAGAAAAAATGTAGACTTGTCTGTATTAAAAATGGGCAAAAAGGCATTTTACCCAAGAGGCAAATAAATGGCCAATAAACAGGAAAAGATATTCTACCTTATTGGTAATAAAATTAAAGCCATCCTGTCAATTTGATTGGCAAAATAAATTTAAAGTCAGACGATATCAAGTTTTAGCAAGGATGTAGAGCAATGGGACCTCTTTTCAGCTGCTTGGTGGAAATATATGTTGGTACAATCACTATGGAAAATGGTTTGGCATCGTTTAGTAAAATTAACATGCACTGTCCTTTGACCCAGCAGTTCCATTCTTTTTCTTTCCTTTCCTTTTATTTATCTATTCTTCTTTCATTTTTCCTTCTTTACTTACACTTCCTCCTATCCTTTCTTCTTTCTTTTTTCTTCCTTTTTGGAGAGTTGATGGTATAAGACATTACTATTTTTAAAACATGTCAATCTCTCCAAGTGCTTTAGAATAAATACAGAAACAATAATGTACAGGTACCATAGTGTTCAGTCATTTCTGATAGCATCCAAAAGGAATCAGCACTTTATAAATAGTCACAAGATTTCATAGTACATAAAATAAAATTGGATCCGGTGGTCTTCTATCATGGGTTGGCACTGTAGACTTAGGTGTAGAACTGTCACAACAGGATGCTGATTTCCCCACTCTGTCTTATTTAAGCCCAGATACTGAGGCTTTCATCCCAATAGTATCTTATGTTCAAACAAAAGATACGTATAAAATAGGCAACAGAAATTTTGATTCTTAGAAACATTTGCCTTTACTAAATGTGGTGCTATTCTGTGATTGAAGTGGCAGGATGACACATCAGATTACATGGTATGACATGTCAATTTGTTATGTTCTTATCCCCAGGTGAACAGAGTTTAAGATGTTTTATTTGAGGAATATTATTATTCTTTTAAAAATAAGATGCAGGTTTTGCCAAGAGGGTTAGAAAACAGAGGGTCCAAGATGCCCTAACTAAATTTTGAAGCAATGATAACTTTGGCTATTAGTACCTACTCCCCACCCTCCCCAGGAGTCTTCAGCATCATCACAAGTTCTTTAACAAAATAAGTGTGACCAGCAATTCTAGTTTTCAGGTTTATAGCTTTGAGAGCAGCAGAAGAAATGGGAAACAACCTGAAAAAGCAACCTCTTTCCTTGCCTGGTGACTGGGACCCAAGAGGATTAGGCAGCCCATCCTGGATGATGCCACCATATGCTTAGGTGTGTAATGAATAACCTCCCCTTGTTCATCCCTAGTTCATGGTCTTCATTACCTTTCGTCTGGATATTGCAGCAGTTCTTAACTGGTCCTGCAAGCTCCCTTACATCCAATCAAACTTAGTGTTTCTGAAACATATCTCTGAGATTTTGTAATTTTTTTTTTTCTTTTACAAACTGGCATCTAGGACCCCATAATGTAGCCGTACTTTAGTTCCTAACAGATCTTCCACCACCCCAATTCATTCACTGTATGTTACAAACAGAAGTTCTTCCTTCCCCATATTGTCCTCCTTTGGGAATTAGCTTATGCTATGTCTGCCCTAGGGAAGGCAAAAATATGCCTTAATCCAAATATTGGTCTCCTGAGATGGAGTTTGGTTGTAACCTCTTCCCTGAAGTCCTCCCATATTTCTGTAACCTCTAAACTTCTGCAGTGATTCAATGTATGTAGTTCTTATGACAAGTACACCTTTCTGCTTTGTGTCTTCTATTTGTTTATATGCATGCTTTATCTCCCTAACTGCACCACAGACTCATGAAGGCAGAACTCATTTTTATAATTTTCTCAGCGTCTAGTACAGTATTTTACAAATAGTTGGTCCTCAGTAAATATTTGTTGAATGCATGAACAACTCTACTGCCCTATTCAGTGCGGGTTAATGACAAAGAGGGGAAGTGGGAAAAAGAGAGAGAGAATATGTGAGCCATTTTCTGCCCTGGTTCTCTGCATTTCAGTCCACAGAGCCTGAGACAGAGCCTTGCTTTGAGTAGGTGCTTAATTTTATTTGAACTGCCACTTTATGTTCTTCCATTTATTAAACTTGTCTTAATATTCCTCCCCAGTCCCCCCAAATACATAAAAATGTTAATTTTTTCTTCTTTTACTCTTTATCCTTAATTATTTTATTGCCTTCACCCAGTCAATAACAACTCACATTTATTAAATGCTTATGATGTGTCAGGTACTGTGTTAAGTTATAAGTGTTTGTGTATACACACACATACACACACAAACTTTCTTTCTCATTTAATCCTTTCAGTGATGTAGTAAGTGTGGTACTCTTTGGGGATTGAATTTTTAAAAAAAAAATTTTTTAAAGATACTTAAATTACATAAATGTTACACAAAAATAGGATTCCCCTATGCCCCACTTCCCACACCTCCCACAACCTCCCATATAAACATCGTTTATTAGTGTGGCACATTCATTGCAATTGATAAACGCATTCTGGGTATTTGCCATTAAGCATGGGCCATAGTTCACATTGTAGTCTACACTCTCTCCCACACAGTTCTGCATGTTATGTGATGATATAAAATGGCCTATATCTGTCGTTGCAATGTCACTCAGGATGATTCCCAAGTCCCGAAAAAGCCCCCGTATTACAACTGTTTTTCCCTCTCCCTCCCCCCAGGGCCTCCAGTGACCACTGGCTCCACGTCAATGTTGTAATTTCTTCCATTGCTTGAATCACTATATGTCTATAGTAGAATATCAGTAAGTCCACTCTAGTCCATAGCTCTTCCCCCAATCCTGAGGAGTCTGGGATGGTGATGTCCACTCCACCTCCAGTTGAGAGGGGGCTTATATCCCATTGGGAAGATGGATGGGACTATCCTGCCTGCAGCTGCAGACCCTCTCCATACCCTGGGACGGCTGTTGTCCATCATCATCTCCCTGCCAGTTGTCTTGGGTGAGTCCAATGAGCTATAGAGTAGGTGTTGCAGCTCCACTGAGGTTCCGGGCCCAGCTGGCACATGAACAGCCCAAAGACTCAAGTCTCTGGATGTACACCTACAAACTCCAGCACCGGGTATAGGTTTAAATAGAAGGGACGGATGAGCCATGTGCAGGGAAGACATAATTGAGTCCAACTCTGTCACCCTCAGGAGCACAAACTCCAAAGTAGGGCCCACTGGCAAGGCACCAAACTCTGGAGCTCTCCACCCTGACCATAGGACCTGGGTGTCTCCAGAGCCCTCAGAGGGATTGAATTTTAAGCCATGTCCAGGTCCTAACCTCCAGTCCTGTAGGATAGAATCCATTTGTAACTAGGACCTTTGAAGTTGTTATTAGTTAGGGTGAGGCCTAATTGAATTAGGGTGGGTCTTAATGCAATGGCTGGAGTCCTTATAAGCAAAGGGAATTTGAATACAGTAGGAGAAGCCACAGGAGGAGACAAAGGTAACAGATCTAACTCAATTGTGACTGAGTTAGAATTGATTGCCAGCAAGGCGCCTCCAGACTTCAGAGAAAGCATGACCTGTTGATACCTTGATTTTGGACTTGTAGCCTCCAAAATCGTGTGACAGTAGATTCCTGTTGTTTGAGCCAAACTTCTGTGGTAATTTGTCATAGCAGCCTTGGCAAACTAAAACAGTTCTATTATTAATTCCTTTTTACAAATGGGAAAACCGAGGCTTGGAGATGTTAAGTATCTACCTTAAAATATTTTATTCCATAACTGGTAAGTATAAGAGCTGAGTGATTAATCCAGTTAATCTCCAAAGCCCATGCTCCAAATTTGTAGAAAACTGCTTCCTGAAAGGATTTCCCTTCACTCATCTCCATTTTTTTTAATCCTGTGTTAATTCTGGTTTAACATATCAGTCAATGTACAATTAAGCATGTAACATTATTATACTGGGAGTGGGAAAATGCCACAGAACTATAAAACTGTGTTCCTTGTCTTTAAGGAACCTGTACTTTAGTTGGCAAGAGAGAATATACTAATGTCAAATAATTACTGGGAAACATTGTCTATAATGAGTGTTAAATCAGGCAGTACAGACAAAGTCATAAATTCATATACTGTTAGAGTCAAAGGAAGGGACTTTTGAGGTCAACTAGGCCACTTGTGCTTGTTTTACAGCTGAGCAGCTTGACAGTATATAGTGAGGTGCTAATTGTGTGATACAGAAAAAATAACACCAGAGGTGCTTAAGAGGTAGAGGGAGGGAAGGATGACATCAAATGGAGTTAGACTAACCAGAGATGGGTGTTGATAGCTGTCATCAAACAATGATTCACAAAGGAGGTTGGACTTGAATTTAACCACAAAGGATGGGTAAGTTTTATTTGGGAGAGGCTGTGTGTGTGTATGCATACATACCCAGGGCATTATTTGAACAAAGCAGTGAAGTGATGGAAGCATGAGATTTATACTGTCTGCTTATTGACAATTATATCTTCAACATTACTTGGGAGCGAGAGGTGAATTTTAAGAAATTTGGGTGCCTCAGCCTCTCCCATGTAAATCAGAATCTTTAGGAGTTGGCCTGGGGCACTGGTATTTTTAAAAGGTCTCCAGATTGCTCTAAGATGAAGACAGAGTTGAGAACTATGGAAAAGTATGGACACAGAATCTTCTCATAAGGAGTTTTTCATTTAGTGAAGAGCTAAGACATACAGGGGTAAAATAAGTGGGATCAAGAGAATATGGTCAGTGCTCTATAGGCAGAAAATGGCATAATAAAATAGAAAGATGTGAGATGTGATAGATGTATGAGAAGGGGGAGTTGGAAAGGCCATTTAGAAAGCAATTATAGTAATTATGGATTAGGAGATTTGAAGCCTAGCCTAGAGTTTTTCTGGAAGTAGAAAGGACAGATGTAATATGAGAATTTTCACAAAAGCCTGTTGACTGGTAAAATCTAAAGGATCAGAACAATGAAGGGTCTAAGAAATGAAGTGGCAAATCCCTGACAACTGAAATGTTCCCTTATTAAACTTTTTTAGGGTGATGTTTGGAGTGTGAAAATGTAGCATTTAACTACTGAAAAAATATTTAACTTTTTAAAATAAAATAAACTTTATTTTTAAAGATGTTTTAGATTACAGAAAAGTTACATGGAAAGTATAAGGGATTCCCACAGGAATTCCCATGTACCCCACCCCTTCCCCCTCCCACATCTTCCCCTATTAAAAGCATGTGACAATTATGTGGCACATTTGTTACAATTGATGTATAAATATTAAAGCATTGCTGCTAACCAAGTTTACATTGTGGTTTACACTTAATTCCAATGCCCTAAAAATGCCCTGTGTTCCACCTATTATTCCCTTCCTCTCCCCTCAGAACTTTTGGTAACCACTATCCTTATATCAATGTTACATGTTCTTCCATTATTACAATATTAATAAATATACTTTGTCCATGATTGCATACCCCCCTTATATTTGTTCATTCCTCAACCTTGAGTATTTTGGGATAGTGATGTCTGCTCTGCCTCAGCTTGAGAGGGGGCTTCGATCTTATGGGGCAGATGGAAAGAGCTGTTTTGCTTGCAGTTGTAGATACTCTTTGTTTTTTGGGGGTGGGGGTTGTCCATCATCATCTTGTTAGTTGTCCTGGGCTAGTCTGATGAACTGAAGAGTAGGTGTTGCCTGCAATTCTTCTGATATTCAGGGCTCAACCAGCATATGAACAGATGGAAGAGTTAAGTCTCTGAGACATATATTTAATGGGTATAGTGCTAATTATAGGCTCAAATAAAAGGGGTAGAAGAATCATGTGTAGGAAAATTATAAATGAGTCTAACTCTGTTGCATTAGGGAAATAGGTTGTCATATATTCCTAGGTAAGGTCCACTAATAGGGCGCTGATTTCAAGGGATTGTGTGACTTGCCTATAGGGTTCGGATGGCTCTAGATCCCTCAGGAGCACCACTATTTGAGGTTTTGTTCACTGTGGCAGTTAGTGAGATCTGCCTGAGACCTGCGTAAGTGTACCTCTGGAATGACCTCCCAACTCTTTTTTTTTTTTTTTTTTTTTTTTAAGGTACCAGGGCCTGGGGATTGAACCCAGGACCTCGTACTTGGGAAGCTGGCACTCAGCTACTGAGCCACATCAACTCCCCTGAGTTGGCTTTTTTGCCCGTTTTGCTTGTTGTTTGTTTCTCTTTTTTCTAGGAGGCACTGGGAACTGAACCCAGGACTTCCCTTGTGAGAAGCAGGAGCCCAACTGCTTGAGCCACAACTGTCCACTCCTTCCATTTTGAAATCTCTTAGCTGTAAAAACTCTTTTGTATTTGATATTTTCCCTTATTGGCCAAAGTCTTTTTCCAAATGCACCACTGATTGGTACTTGGTATTCATTCCTTGGTGCCAGGGAGGGTCATCCTGGGAGTCATGTCCCATGCTGGGGGGAAGGTAGTGCAATTATTTGCTGAGTTTGGCTTAGAGAGAGGCCACATTTGAATAACAAGGAAGTTTTTGGGTGGTAACTCTTAGGCAATAGTTATTATTAAGCTGAGTTCCAATTTTACAAGAGTAAGGTCATAGTTACATGCATTAATATTGAGGGCTTGACATATTGGTCTGTTTTCTTTTATTAGGCACTGCCTATATACTCGAGAGATTCTTGCCCTTCTATTTGACAACATAGCAGGACTCTCCAGGATGGGAGTTTGTTTTTTTGTTATTTATTGTGTGGGTCTCTATCTACTGAGATAATACCCTTCCCACAGTTTCTGGAGGAGAAGTGCAGCTATCTTCATATTTAACTTTTGACAAGTCACATTTAGAACTAGTGATTTTTTGGTAACTGAAATCTCATATTGATATGTAGTAAGAGTACTATTTTCTGTTGATATATTTGCTTGGATATCCAATGAATTTTCTTAGATTTAAGCTTCAACAAACTTATGTCTCTTTTTCCAACCCCCTTCTCACCATTAATTGGGTGAAATATAGTTGCATAATAGTTCTACTTACAAAAGTTTATGGGCTGTATTAGTTAGTATTAGTTTTGACTGCAGTATCAGATACAACTTACCCTAACTATGGCTTAAATCATAAGATGCGAAGTTTGGAGGGAAACAGTATTGGCATTGGTTCAGAGATTCAAAGCTATCAGAATCGAAGTCTCTCAGATTCATTTGCCTTCCTCTCTTGGTCCAAGGACTGCTTCTGGAATTCTAGCCATCATGTGTGTTCCAAGTAGCAAAAAGGAGAAAATGTGGTAGGGCATAAAGAACTTCCTTGGAAGTCCTATGATTTGCATTTATATCTCATTGGCTATTCCTATTTGCAAAGGAGGTTGGGAACTTCTTCAACAAGGCACATTGTCCAGGTTTCTGTTAGTGAGAAAGTCATATGGGCTGTGGTGGTTTGAAGCTGTATGTACCCCAGAAAAACATGTTCTTAAATTTAATAAAGTCCTGTGGGTATGAATCCATTGTAAGTAGGACCTTTTGATGAGGTTACTTCTGTTAAGAGGGTGTGGCCCACTTCAATCAAGATGAGTTTTGATCTTATTACTGGAGTCCCTTATTTGTGGAGTGAAATCCAGACAGACAGACAGAGAAAGCCACAGAATGTGAGAAGTTGAAATCAACAAAACTTGGAAGAGAATGGAAAGGCCAAGAAAGGCCACCATGTGTATTGCCATGTGACAAGCTAAGGACCAAGAATCAACAGCAGCCAGCCTCAGAAGGTCACAGTCTTTGTGGAGAAAGCATCACTTTGATGATGCCTTGATTTGGATTTTCTTTTAGCCTCAAAACCATAAGCAAATAAATTCCTATTGTTTAACCCAACCCATTTCATGGTATTTGCCTGAGCAGCCTGGGAAACTAAAACATGGGCTAACCTCAATTCTGTTTTATTTGTTTCTTTTTCTTTTCTCCCTCTCACATTTTCTCTTTCTCTCTTTCCCTCCACTCCTCCTCTTTCTTTCTTCACCTCTTCCTTCTTTACTTTATACTTTCCTTGAAAAAAATGTTTATCATGCAGCTAGTATGTGACAGACACCTTTGATGTGAACAAGGCAAACATGATCCCAACTCTCATGGAGCAAGCTTAGAGTCTGGCAGGAAAGAGAGGCAAGAGGCAAACAACAGCACACTCATTTAATTGTAGGTGCAATAAGTAATATAGAAAAAAAGTTATTTTACCTTTCTTCTTCTATTTTACTTTTTTAACTTCTTCTTATTTTTTATTTATATTTTATTCAATTTTTTGTATATTACCTTAAATTATATTTGGAACAAAGTGGTTGTATGAATAAATACATAGATACAGTCTATAAAGAAAAACAATAGATCTACTTTTATTTAATCTGTGTTTTAAATGTAATTTCAAAAACCCAACAAGAAATTCAAAAGTGATGTTAAATTATGCTTCTGGTCCTTTAAATATCCTAGCTCAGTAACTTTGAGTGCTATTGAAAATCGAGGTCTAGAAACATCTTTAAAAAACAGAAATCATGGAAGTTCTTGTGAAAGTCATATTGAAGTTTGTCAAGAACTGTGAAAGTCCTGAGATTTTTATCCTATTTGCAAACTAACAGGTTCTACTACCACAGCTTCATGGATGCTGGCAGAAGACTGCTGGGCTAGGGCAAAGGACTTTATTATTCACCACCTATCAAGAGTCATGAGCTTCATGTTGTTCTTGCCTCATATCCCAAAGGAGTGACGCAGAGAGGCCCAGGTGGATAATGTGCAGACATTCAATCTGCATCACAGCTGAGGAATCCAAAGATAAGGAAATTTCCAGTCTATAAGGGAGATGCTAGCAAACCTGTCCAACATTTGCCCCAGAGAGAGACATTATATTTATTATCCTGGTCAGGAAAGAAATCTTATCTTCATTCCAGAAGGAGACACTATATCTGTCTTTCCAGGCTGTTCACTATATAAACATCCTTGAAAAGATATTCTAGAGCAAAAGCATCTAGAGCCTCTTCTCACAACACATGTAGAAATACTGGAGAAATGTTTCCCAGCAAAGCCATCCGTGCCAATCAAGGTTGTTATATAACATCTTTTACCAGAGATGTTACTTTTTCACTGAAAAATGAAAGCTGCCATGGAATTTTCCATTTGGCAGCATTTTGCCAATAATGCCTTGGGAGAGATTCAGAAAATTGTGAACAACCGTTGATCATTACTGTGATGTGGAGACAATGTTCACCCTCTTTGACTCTGTTACTTGTGAGAAAATGTTTCCTAAGGAAATCTGAGGCTGCTTCAAAAGAAGCCAATGAGCAATCAGGGATAATGAGCTTATAAGTAAAAGCTAGAAACAGTCTGTTATTTCTGTATATAGTCCCACCATTGACTGGTAGCATATAGGTTTAATTTCCAAAAGGGGATATCTTATCACTCCCTTTCCCTCCCCACCTTACCTCTTCCCACCCATAGAACACACCAAAATGGGTTTACTGGCCATTTAGCCTCCCTCATGGCCTTCAAGGCACTTCTTAGGTAACAATGGGACCTAGCACGCCCAATTCTGAATTCTAATTTCTTCACTGAGGGCTGGATGGAATTCTTCAGGGATGGTGAAGTACTCAGAGCAGGTCAGGTTGTCTCTAAGGGTAAAAATAACTTTCCTGACTTGAAAAAGGGAGGAAACAATCTCTGAGTAGGAAGTGGCAGTAATCTGAGGACCCTTAGAAAATGAGGCTAGTTCTAGTTTCAGAGAATTTAGCCTTCGTTCTGTGTTTTAGTCTATCCCTGACAATGAGCCCTGAAAGGACAAAAATTACGTTAAGTGCAAGCTAACCTGTGTAGTCACTGGTATTAAGGAATGCAGTGAATGGAGTTAACCCATTTCCTATTTAACAAGCATTCATTTACTACCTACTATACTGAGTATTTTGTGGCACATAGGACTGGTTATTCAGTCCAAGGATTTGTGGGTGATTAAGGAAGACATAATAGCTAACAATGACTATGTTTCAGGTATACTTCTAAGAACTTTACTTTATTAACTCATTTAATTCTCACAGTTAAAGGTATGCACTACTATTATCCCCATTATATAGATGGGGAAACTGAGAAATAGCAGTGAAGTACTTTGTCCTAGGTTTAAGTAGGTATAGTTTTTATCCTTCAATTTTGTACCTGAAAAGGCAATATCCTGAGATCAAGTGATATTAATAAAAAAAAAAATGTATTATAGTAAAAAAAACCCAAAACACGAAAGCAAGGTTGAGGTTCCTAGCAAAGAGGAACAACAGGGTCTTAACATGGCTTGCAAAGCCTCTGCCTGCTTCTCCAGCCTCATTCCATGTTGTTTTTACCTTTATTCCACACTCTTCAGCTATACTGGTCTTATTTCCTTTGTTCAAACCCCCAAGTTCCTCTGGGGTTGGAACGCTTTTTCTTCCTGTTTTCTCCTGACTGACTCCTACTTATCCTTCCTACGCCAACTTGAATGTCAGTTTCTCAGAGCACTCGCCAAGTCTGGGTGTGGGCTACTGCTTTTATTTACATCTCTCAAAGTCTTTCCTTTTTGGCATTGACCAAAACTGGATTTAAATGATTCCCCCTCCTTCTTTTTAAAAATCCATCTTCTTTGCTGGACTGCATGCACTACAAGGGGAGAGTCTTTGTTTGCCTTTTTGTTCATTGTATGTCCAGTGCTTGGCAAATCATAGGCTCTCAATAAATGCACGTTGAATGAATGAATGAAAGATCTACTCAATGTAGGGTTTGGTCAATCTGTAAAGACTTTATGGAAGAGGTGTAGTTTTTCATTGTCATGAAGAAAGTAATAGGAATTGCTGGAGACGAAATTAGAGGGCATTCTGGATGGGAGGAATACCTTAAATCGATATTTTTACAAAATTATGCTTAAAGAGTTAGACAAACATTTGATTTCTTTAAATATATACATATGCATGCACACACACATATTTATATACACACACATACACTTGCACACACATGTGTATATCAAAGTATGAAGAAGACTGTAGTAAAAACACATATTCAGATGTTTATGTATGAAATTTGAACATGTGCAGAAAAAGCAGTCCTTTTACTTGTGCTTCCAGGTGAACTTCACTTTGTGCAATCTCAGATTAAACTTCTTTCATCTTTGAGCATATGTTTGTTTATGTTTTAAGTTGAATGTAAAAAATACGTGTATGCTGCTAACATTCTCTCTGTCCTGATTTTATGATTATCAGGGTAGGCTAAACTTTTGTTATATAAGAAACCATGCATGTGTCCCCAGACCTAGTTTTTCTCCCTAGGTCTGGGTTTTAGAATGCTGGTGATAAACTAAGCCTGATTTATTATATGACCATCCTGTATGGGAAAAGACTGTAAATCCAAGAATCTTTGGTCAACCTTAAGAGATATAGCAGGGGAATGGATGTGGCTCAAATGGTTGGGCGTCCATCTCCCATATGGAGGGACCTGGGTTTGAACCCTGGGACCTCCCAGTAAAAATTAAAAAAAGAAAAATATAGAAGGTGAGTGGGCCACCAGGCCCTGTGTGCAGGTGCGCCTTCAGGCCCTGCGAGCCACACATCAAGATGATGACGTAACAGGAGAGTGACACAAGGGAAAGCAAAGATGAGACGCGCTGAAAAACCAGGAACTAAGGTGGCACAGGCAGTAAGATGACTCTCTCCCACATTGGAGTTTCCAAGAATCGAATCCCAGTGAAGACCGGAGGAGAAGGATGAGAAGAGAGGGCAGGAAATGGACAGAGAGAGTTGCTCAGCGAATGGACACAAAAACATTAAAATCAGGCGTGGGGGGTGAAAATGGATAAAAGTAAATAAATAAATAAATAAATCCTTAAAAAAAATGTATAGGGGAGTAAGATATGGACTATACTTAGTAGTAAAACGTTGACAATGCTCTTTCATAATTTGTTAACAAATGTTTCACAACAATGCAAAGTATTTGTGATGGGGTGATGTGTGGGAACCCTATATGTTGTTATGCATGTTTGTTTTGTAAATTCACAATGTTTACTGAACACTTATTGTTTATGTATGTTCATGTATGAATGATATAGTTCAATAAATTGTTTAAAAAAATAAATAAAAAAGCAAAAAAAAAATTTAAAAATTAAAAAAAAAATACATGTATGGTAAATACCTGAAATAATCCAAAAGAAACACAATGAAAAGTTGATATTCATCCCTCTTTTTTTCCTCCAGTTCTGAGCATTATGCAATAGTGTAAGTGAATTCAATTCCTAACAGTACTAATCTGAGATTTTTAAAAAAATTCCTTTTTTGTCTGTCCTAATAGGACATAATTAATTCAAACACAGAGTCATTTGTTTTATGAGTAATGTTTCTTAATCCTTTTAGGTGGAAAAATAATACATGCACTTGGTAAATAAAATTCAAATACCTTAAAAAGGTATACTGAGAAAAGAAGCCTCCCTTCTTCACAATCCCTAATTTCCCTCTTCAAAGGTCCTTGGATATTCTTCCAGGAATGTCCCATCCATAAACAAGTTTATAAGTATATATCATCTCCTTCCTCTTTCTTCTTCTCCTCCACTTCCTCCTGCCCCTCTTCCTCTTTCTCTTTCTTCTCCACTAATTATAGCATGTTACTTACACTATGTGATACACTGTTTTCTGTTAAGTGTATTCTCAGAAGTATTCCATGCCTTATATTTCTACCTTATAGTGTATGGAGGCACCATAATTTATTTAACATTTCCTCTATTGATAAACATTTGGTTTTTATCCAATTTTTGGTCATTATAAATGATGCAACAATATTTATGCATGCACTTTTAGAGGCCTTGTGTGAATATATCAGTAGGCTGTATTCCTAGAAGTAGAATTGCTAACTGAAAAAAAAATCAAATTGTTATAGATATTATCAGATTTCCTTCCCCAGAGGCTATACAACAGCATGAGACTGTTTCCCCAGCCCATTGATGATATAATATATTATCAATGTTTTAAATTTTTGTCAAATCTAAAAGTAAGTAACTGCACCTCATTGAGTTTTATTTTGCATTTCTCTTAATAGAAATGACATTAACTATCTCTTTATATGTTTAAAAGCCATTTTTAAAATTTCATTTTCTGTGAACTTTTTGTTCAAGTCCTTTGCTCATTTCTCTATTAGGTTACTAGTATTTTTCTTGTTGCTTTGTAGAAACTCTATATATTAAGGGAATTAACTCTTTGTTTCTCATGTGTACTGTGCATAGGTTTGACTTTCAGTCAAATGTGCTATAGATTAGAAGGTTATAGTTCCATAGTGACCTTTAAAATAATTCAGACCTTTGCATGCAAAGCAACCTGGATTAACAGTTTTATATTTTAGTGCCCATGTACCCATGTACCCTGCTCAGTTAAATGCCAAGTAAGGCTCAGGTGAATTTATATAGTAATTATTCTTATAGGTCTAAAATTCATTTACTCAGTACCATGTCACATCATGGTAAAATCCTACTCAATAAACAACCTAATTTCTATAGTATTATAGCATCAATTAATGCAATTACCGGGACTAACATACTCATTTCCCATTTAACTAGACTTAACTAATTTAATATTTATCACACTGTATACAGCTATCAGTACACAAATATGGATAGTTTCATTGCTTTTTTTTAAGTTCTGGGTTTTTCTTGGTCTGACTTTAATATTTATGATTAAACATTTAAGTGGTTGTTTCATATTGTAACTGATTCAACTTTGAAACAAAACCTTTCTTTAATTCCTCTTTCTAGTTTCTGGGGTTTTTTATTGAAGGCTATCCTGAAATGACAAGGAAAGCTATTTAAAAACTGTTACTATTTATGTGTGAAAAAGAATCACTTCAATGCTGTATAAGCAAAATGAAATACAAAAATAAGTTGGATGCCAAATTTGATATAAGAACCTATAGAATTTTATGGCAGAAGGGCACCTTAATGTATGCAAATTAGAACAAAATAAACATTTAGGAGGTTGGGGGAGAGGATCTCAGGAAATGATGAAGACTGTGACGAAAGAAAATAAACTGTATTACAAATGTATAAAGTAACCATGTTGAAGGGAAAGGTGCTGACCTAAGTAACTTTGGAAATGAGAGGATTCTGTAAGACTAAAGGCAAAGGAATGCACATAAGCATTGTACTGTAGTTGATAAAATGGTTTTCCACAGAAATATGGGTTAATATTTCTGAAAACACTAAACATGTGTATTGGAATTGAGCAATTAAGTAAATGAATGGCAGATGGTGGGAGTCAGATTTCTCATTATTAGAGGACCTAGAAGCAACAATACTGTATTAACAATGAGTACCCCTAGCGACCAGATTTTGGTTTCTAATTCCATTCTTCAATGAAAGGGATCAGAGCTCCTTGGAAAAATGGCAGATTCTCAAACTGGGGCAGGAAAACTACAAGATGAACCTGGAACATCTTATAAAGCCTAAAATTCAGAA
Organism: Cabassous unicinctus; assembly: GCA_029593785.1. Lineage (NCBI taxonomy): Eukaryota > Metazoa > Chordata > Mammalia > Cingulata > Chlamyphoridae > Cabassous > Cabassous unicinctus. The sequence continues at coordinate 20,447 of JAQZBX010027810.1, forward strand.
AGTGCTTAAAACACACACAATAATGGTAGTATGTCAAAGGGACCCAGGAGCCAACAGAAAGAGCTCGCAGTGGCCAAGTCTGGAACAACCTGAGCAACAAAATAAAGTTATATTGGACCATAACCCAAACTATAAAATAAATATCTATGAGTCTGTAGTGATATAAAAATGATTGAATAAATAAATAATTGATGCAGATACTCTTCCCTCAAGGAGGCAGAGCATAACTCCCCATTCCTTTAGCGTGAACTCCTCATAGTGACTCCTTCCCAAAGAGTATGATATGGAAAGAGGGAAAAAGAGTTACTTTACAGCAGAGAAATCTGATGATCACTATCTCAGCCAGGTAATTAAGGTTCACATCATTAGATGATAAGTCATCTATACTTGAAATACTGTAATGACTTTACCTCTATGGTCTTTCTCCTCAAAACTCTTAAACCTAGTCTAATCATGAGGAAAACATCAGATAAATCCCAACTGAGTGATATTCTGCAAAATACCTCACCAGAACTCTTAAAACTGTCAAGGTCATCAAAAACAAGAAAAGTCTGAGAAACTGTAACAGCCCAGAGCAGCCCTAACGAGACATGATGATTAAATGTAATGTGATATCCTGGATGGGATTCTGATAAAGAAAAATGACATTAGTTAAAAACTACAGAAATTGGAATAAAGTATGGGCTTTAGTTAATAAATAAGATATCAGTAATTACTATATTGATAGGATTTGAAGACAAATTATTTGCCTTTCTTCAAAAGTTTCTCTTCTACAGATTCTTTGACCAAATATTCCATTACCACATATCTATAGTGATCCAATATTGTCTTAGTTTCTAGGTTGCTAAAACAAATAACATACAATGAGTTGGTTTAAACAATGGGAATTTATGGGCTCATGGTTTGGAAGCTAGGAAAAGTCCAAAATTGAGGCCTCAGCAAGGTGATGCTTTCTCCCCAAAGACCATCATGTTTTGGGACTGGCTGCCAGGGATCCTTGGTCATTGGCTTTTCGGTCACATCACTATGAACATGGGGATGTCTTTTTCCTTTTTCCTCCCTATTCCACTAACTTCCAGCTTCTTCCTGTGACTTTTTCTCTCAATGTCTGGATTTCATTCTGCTTATAAAGGACTCCAGCAATCCAGATTAAAGCCCAACCTGATTCAGTTGGGACATACCTTCACAGAAGTAACATCTTCAAGAAATTCTATTTACAATAGGTCGACACCCACTAGAATGTGTACCAAGACCAAGATCTTGTCTAAACTAGGGTACACAATTCAGTCCATTATAAATATGCTTTTATTTTACTTTATATAATTTACAGATGAAAGCAAGCTGAGTATAAACTAATTGTCATTGTTTAAAAAAACACATCATTTGTGAAAAGAAAGAGTAAAAGGACTATCTAAAACAGAAATGAAAAAACTAATTTTGCTATAAATCACTGGTGCTCCCAAATATGAAAATTAAAAGCCCATGGAAAGTTAGAGCAATTCTTATTCTTTTGACCATGTATGTTTGATTACTTGAAGCATTGAGACGTGTTTTATTTTATGTACTTGTAAGTGACCATATGAAAATTTCTAAGCATATTTCTTACAAAACATGCCCTCTTCCCTTAAAAAAAGTTAGGTTAACAAATATGCACAATTAGATAAGTGCAGTATATCTTAAACATATATTCCTTTGTTGCAACTTTGATTTCTGTTTGGGTTTTTTACATTTTAGATTATTTCAAGCTCTCTTTTAACTTATTATTTTAATGTTCTAAGGGGTTTGTGAGGAAATCTTCAATATTTTATAAATAGGTAGCTCTTCAGAAGCTAATTAAATTTTTGTGAACATTACTTAAATGATACAAATATGCTAGACTACTATTTAAACTTTTTTAGAATTATCACGGTGGAAGCAAAATTAGAAAAAAATTAATGGATAGGAATAAAAATAAACAAAATTAGGAATCACAAAAAAAGAGATTTTGATATCACTGGTCATTTATGACGTCTAATCTAAAATGAGTGTGTTCATAAACATCGCCTCTCCTTACAACACTGACTGGCACTATAGTCAGTGAATGTTGTAACTTTGAACTAAAATAAAAAAATACCAACTTTATTTGTTTTATTTGGGATTCCAAGTATGATGATATATATATATTTTAAATTGGCTTAAGTTTGTTCCTAAACTTTGCACTGAGGCACCCCACTGGGTCACAGCAAACTCACAGGGCATCATGGGATATTTTACATTTTTGTTCACTAAGGGCACTGTGAACAAAGGAAGTTTGAGAAAGTCTGTTTTTTAAGTAAAGACGTGGAAACATCAGATGAATGGGAAGTGTCTGGACTGGAGGATTGGCAGAGTAGCTTTAGCAAAATGTAATCATACTCCTGGGTGCCATCCCCTCACAGAATCTTTGAACAACTATCAAAAACAAATAGAACCATTTTCCTCAGAATTCCTGAAAACATTTAAAGGGTTAGAGTAACTGGGCGAATCCCAAAGAAAAGCAGCTTTAAAAATAGTAGGAGGAGCTCATGATACCTTTGCTGGACCTGTCTCCCCTGCTGCAGAGTGGAGCCAACCTTCATTCCCATGTGTGTCTCAAGCTGTACTCTGAAGGCAGCAGTGTAACCCCTGTGCACATGCTGGGGTGCCTATATGTCAGTGCCATTCTATCGGGTGGCAGTGTGAAAGCCTGAACCAGGAAACTCATCTCTGGCTTGCACTCTCAGAACTTGCCTTACATACAGAGGCAGCCTGCTGACAACTAAAGCAGTGTAAGAAACAATTAAGTGAAAACAGCCTAGGGCAGAGGAGTACCAGCTTTAAGCCATACAATAGAGTACTTAGAAGAGGAAGAAAGTTTGATTCATAGGAAGTAGAAGGGTATTTGAATTCTTGTAATTGGGGGAATTCCTAAGGCCATAGGCAAGCACAAGATGCAGGCTCAGAAAAGATGGAGAGGACCCTGCATTTCACATTTACTTAAGGCTGATCTTCTTGATAGGAGGGCTAACCTCTGAAGGAGAGCACCAGCCAACACAGAGGCAATTTGCAAAGACCATGAAAGCTGTTGTGTGTGTGTGTTGGTTTGTTTTGTTAGCTCCTGGCACTCAAATGTCTGTCTCAGATAGCTGTTAATATCTGTTATGTTTGTACTTAAAGGACAGATAGCTCAGGGTCTAGTCCTAGAGTTAACACTTTAAGATTTATTATGTGCAACAATAGCATTACCAGACCAAAACAAACAAACAAAAAAAAAAACAACAGGAAATGATGGCTGATCCAAAGGAACAGGATAAAAATCCAGAAATCATCAATGAAAAAGACCAGATTTTGGAAATACCGAACAAGGACTTATACTCATTATACTCAGCATACTCAAGGAGGTCAAGGATAACACAGAGATAAAAGTAAAGGTTTTAGGAAAACAATGAATGAACAATATTAGAATCTCAATAAAGAGAAAGAAATTTTAAAAAGGAACGAAACAGAAATACTGGAGTTGAAGATCAAAATAATTGAAATGAAATATTCCCTAGGGGATTTTAATAGCAGATTGGACCTGGCAAAAGAAAGAATCAGTGAACTTGAAGACAAGGTAATTGAAATAATTCCAACTGAGGGACAGAAAGAAAAAAGAATGAGAAAGGTGAGCAGGGCTCACCTTACATCACACCATATAGAAAAATTAACACAAAATAAATCAAAGACCAAAATATAAGTACCAAAGCTATAGTATTCTTAGAAGAAAACATATTCATCTTCAGGACCTTATGCTAGGAATGGTTTCTTAGACTTTACACCAAAAGCATGAGCAAAAAAAGAAAATTGATATATGGGTCTTTGTCAAAATTAAAAACTTTGTGCCTCAAAGGACTTCATCATGCAAGTAAAAAGACATTCTACAAAATGGGAGAAAGTATTTGGAAACCACATATTCAATAAGGGTTCAATATCAGAATACAAGAAATCCTACAACTCAACAACAAAAGACAAACTGTTTAAAAAATGGGCAAAAGACTTGACTAGACATCTCTCCAAGGAAGATACACAAGTGGTCAGAAAGCACATGAAAAGATGATCAACATCATTAGCCATTAGGGAAATGCAAATCAAAACCTCCATTTCACACCCACTAGAATGGCTACTATTTAAAAAATGGAAAATTACAAGTATTGAAGAGGGAGAAATAGGAACACTCCTTCATTGCTGGTGGAAATGTAAAATGGTGCAGTGGCCATGGAGCCGTTTGGCCTTTCCTTAGTAAGTTAAGTATAGAATTACCATATGACCTGGCTATCCTATTTTTAGGTATATGCCTAAAAGAATTGAAAGCAGAGATTTGAAGACATATTTGTACACCAATGTTAATAGCAGCTTTATATACAATTGACAAAACATAGAAGCAACCCAAGTGTCCATCAGCAGATGAACGGATAAACAAAATGTGGTATTTACACACAAGGGAATGTTATTCAGCCATAAAAAAGGAATGAAGTTCTGATACATGCGACAACATGGATGAACCTTGAAGGCATCATGTTGAATGAAATAAGCCAGACACAAAGGGGAAAATGTTCTGGGATCTCACTGATATGAAGTAATTAGAATAACCAAATTCATAAAGTCAGAAACTAGAATACAGGTTACCAATGGTGGAATGGAGGTAGGGAATGAGGAGTTAATGCTTAATTGGTACAGTTTCTGTTTGGCATGGTAGAAAAGTTTGATGATGGGTGGTGGTGATGGTAACACAACATTGTGAATGTAACTGACACCACTAAATTATATATTTAAATGTGTTTAAGAGGGGAAATTTAGGTTGTAGTTATGTTACTAGAATAAAAATAATAAAAATAGTAAAACATAGGCGTGGATTATACAAACCCTGAACCCTAATGTAAACTGTGAACTATAGTTAATAGTATAATTATAATAATATTGTTTCATCAGTTGTAACAAAGATACCACTCTAATACAAATTGTTAGTAATAGAGAAAACTATTTGCATGTGTGGGGACAATCTTATGTTTTCTGCATGATTTTTCTGTAAACTTAGAACTTCTCTCATTAAAAAAAAAACCCTGTTAAAATGTAATCAGGGATCAATGTTATAACATAGAGCTTTGTTGATTTGTCAAAGTATTAGATCAAGTTCAACTTGTATATGTTTCAGGTTTCATAGCACACTGGCATCAGTGTAAATTTTTGCTATTGTTTTTAAATATGCATAGATGAATGAAATCTACTTCTCTAAGTGTAAAGTATACCTTTAATCTTATAATGTTAGTGTTATAAAGAAATTATTTTGTAAAACAATATTCTTGGAAAGAAAATTTCAATATCAGTTTTAGGGAAAATTAATTATTGAGAAAGTACCTATAAGTTCCGATTTGTCTAAATCCTGTAATTATCTTTAAATTAACCTCCATACACAAACCATTGACTATGTCAATGGTATGACTTCTCATGCAGCTAATGTTTTAGCAGAGAAGCTATTTTAAGTAAATATGATATATTTGAGTTTTATTAGACCTACAGAAATTGAAAATATGATGCAATTTGAGTAACAAGTAATATAAAATAATTGTAGATGAAATATTAATTATTTAAGCTATAGATGTCTGAAAATAGAGATTAAACTGAGCTGCTTTAGTTTTAGTTCTGACAGCAGTTTTGAGTGGTTATTATGCAGTCTCAGCTGTAAACATCTTTATATAAATTAATACGGGTTGATCACCCTCTAAGAAAGTCACCACAACTTATTCCTCAGGTATAAGTATCAATACATCTAATTTTAAATGCCAGAATTTTTTAAAAATTGAGTGCTGGTTTATATCCTTCTGCTTAATACAGATAAAATCACATTGTTTTCCTTTACTTGAAATAAAATAATTTGAAAATACTTTTCTCTCTGTAAAGGTACTCAGAGTTTCTTTACTTATTAAAAATCAATTAATCCCAACTCAACTTTTACCTGTTGTATGAGGCTAAATACTATTGCTTTTTAGAAAACATCTATTTTTTTTGTTAAAGTGATTTGATTAATTTTTGAGTACTAAACTGTCCCAGTTAGATTTGCTTATGCTTTCCTATGTATTTGAACATTTTCTTTCTGATAAGCATAAAAAATCTAATGGCCTCTTTTTTTAATAGTCAGAGTTGAAGCTGTATTGGGTGAATTGGCCACATTGATATGCCATTACGATGCTAAATGAAAGTACTGATTTAAAAAAAAACCCACCACTACTGGAATAAGATGTTTGCCAACACAGAATTTGTTCACTCACACAGTGCAGTAGGGCAAAGTCCTTTGAAGTCAGAGGCCACTGATTGTACACGACTTCTTAAAAAAAAAACAGAAACCACGCTTTTTAGTCAAAGAAGCAATCCAGTGTGGTGTATCGATTTGGCAACATCACAGCTGCTTCTAATAAGTGGGATGGAAGGGCCGTTTCTATGGGGCTGGAATTACTTTTCGATTGCTGGGGCCACAATGTTGGTACTCTTATTTTGCTGTGCCACCTTTTCTGATCAATACCGCATCACCCAGCAGATAGTAATTAGGTTTCAGAGAGCCATTCAACAAAGATCTGTGTTGACTGCGATAGACAGAGCCAAGGAAAAGGTCACACAGAATCAGCAGCCAACTAAAAGGTGATGGGTAAAGAAAAGACCCCTTGCCTGAGAAGTACTTAGCTCTTTTTTAATTACTGTAATTTTCAACAAAAGTCAGAGAGTGAGATGATGAAGTGAAGCACTTTCCTCCCTGCTGTTCCTGATGAGGCTTGATAGGCCTCGAAATTACGCATTGACTCCCCGTTTGATTTCTCCCAGTGTTTAGTGCTAATAACCTGTAGGGCCTCTTTTTTTTCTTTGTACCTCTCAGTCCTAGTGTCACTGCAGTAATTACACTGTGTGAAATCTGTACTGCAATCACAGCTGCCAACTTACAGCTTCACAGGCTGGGTCAGGCTGAGTATGGGGAAAAAAAAAAGAAAGAAAAGAAAAAAGCTAATAGCTAAGAAAGAGGAAAAGATTTAAAAAAAAATTCCTGCAATGTTATAATGAATTTTAATAGAATCTCATCATTTTTAAACTGTGGACATAGATAACGACTTCTTAGAAACAGCAAGGGTTGGATGGCGGCTGTGCATAATCAAACTTTTACAGAAATAAAAATGCAGCTTGTGTACTTGGTGCCGGAAATAAATGTAGATTTTAGCATTGCTAATTCTTTGTTAATTCAGGAATGTAAGGAAATGGGTCCACAACTGGTAATCCTATGAGCAATGCTGAATTCTATGAAAAGGAATTTGAAAAAATGTTTCACACCACTATTCCTTACCTTTTCAACAAATGCCCTTCATTTAAAGCATTCTTTTTATCATTTTGAGACTTGAATGTCAAAGGACAGTAGCACCTGCTGGTGGAATCAGGTACTAACAGCTTCTTTTTTGGGAGTTTTGTCCAGAAACAACAGCAGTAGCAGCAATAGACTTCTCGAAAACCAGGAGTACCCTTTTAAAAAACTGTTCTTTTTTAAGGCACAGGGGTGAAATTTTCTATTATAATTGAATTCTAGTTTTTATTCTAGCATTGTAAACGCATCTGTTATCCTCCATAGAACTATTACACAATGTCAACTGCTAAAGCATGCTACCTTTACATAGTATAATTTTTATATTAAAATGCTAA
>JAQZBX010027811.1:0-28149 GCA_029593785.1 Cabassous unicinctus
AAAGACCCAGTTAACAACAACAATAAAATGCTGTCCCTGTAAACACCCTGGCCAACCCATGTTCTGACCTGTGAAGCAAAAACTGAGCTCTGAGAGCAACTCACCCTCACAACACCTTGTGCCACACACCCAAGGGGATAGGATGCAACCATCAGGCAGGGTCCAGAAGCCACAGACTTCTGGGGTGGGGGCAGGGTAGATGGCCTACTTAGCTGAGAATGGGAGAGACTCGCTCTTCCAGACCTGCTCCTTGACCACAGAGCACCCTGAGGACAGGGTGGATTCACAAAAATGTTATGGACCTCCCCCACTAATCACTGCTGCCAATTTGCTTAAGAAATTAAATCTCAAGTAGAATTATCTCAGGCAGGTGTAAGTGCCACAGTTTATTGAGTTACAGTGAGGTTACCTGTCATTCTGAACATCAGCCAATTAAATTGTAGGAAAATTCCTAGTAACCAAGAGGCAGCAGTGCTCTTCAGCTCTCACCCAAGTCAACTTCTCCCCACTTCCAACCAACTCACCTACCTTCCAGATGAAAAGATGCACTGTTTTTAAATAAAATAAGAAACCAAAAGGAAAAGCCTTCACAAATGAGAGTGATGGCCCAGACTCAGTCTGGACAGCCAACCTACAGCTGATGACAACTATTTACAAGGGGTCTTATCAAACAAAAATGGGAGCACACCCTAGAAGACTCAAACTTTCTTCTTTTCCCCCTATTTCTTTTACTCTCCCTTGCCATGAAAGCCAACTTACATTAAAATATACTTACTACCAGACAACACAACTAGCACAATATATAATAAAATTTATGCAAGTAGAAAATGCTGAGGTATTTCTGGTTTGAGGTGGTCTGTGGTCATGAATTTTTAATTCTTTTACTTTTCAAAATTTAGACCTTGAAGCCATGTAGCAAAGTGTGTGTGTATATATGTGGATGTGAGTGTGTTTTGTTTAAAAATAAAAACTTTATGTTTCAGAAATTTAAAAAAATTCAAATGTCAAAACAGCATTAGGAACATTCACTGACTAGCATGAGGCTCTGGCACAAGAGGAACCCATTTTCAGAATATGTACCACTTTAAGAGGTCTGGAGGAAGTTGTGTTCTTGAGCCACTGAAAGGGGATGGTGATGTCACCATGTGGGGTCTCCAGAAACATGGGCATCTTGCCTCTCCCCAGCTGCCTTGTGCCCAGCTGTGCAGGGCACCTCCTGGAGCACTTCCCTGAATGACTCCAGAAGGAAGGGAAGTATTTCAACTCCTTCTCCCCTGAAAGCTAGATACAGCATCAGGTCTTGTGAAGAATGTTCTCATTAAACTGGGGTGATTTCTATCCTCACTGATCTTAAAAATCAGGGCAGAAAAAATGTTTAATCCTATGCCCAAGCCTAAGCTAGTGGGAAACAAGCTGGCCAGGGCCAGCTGGTGAGTCAGAGCCATGCTGGCTTTCAGACTTTCTTCAAACCCACTCTTGCCTTCATGTTCAGCCTCCACAAGGTCTTCCCCTCAGCTCCAAGTTACCTGAGAAGTGGCCTCCACAGGAAGGGCTGCTCCCAATGAGTCCAGTGCAGCTCTGCCCAGATCCTACCCCAGCACATCCTCCCCTCCAAATCCAGTTCAAACTATCATCCTCCTCAGCCCTGTTTTTCCTCAGTCAGGACAACACCTGTTAGATCTGTAAAAGACATATCTGCTGTTTCTGAAGCTCACTGTATAAAAGAGAGAAAAAACAAAAGGGAGGGGAGACAAGGGCAGAGGGGATAGGAAACCCCTCTTTTGAGGAAGGTGGTTCTTATGTAACAGTCTTCAAAGCTTCCTCTAGGTAGAGTTTGCAATACTGAAATTTCCTAAGACAGGAGATAGTTTCTTTGTGTCACAGATTCTGAGACCTCAGTGTCAGGGACACCGCTCCTCCACACAGCCCAAGGACAGACAACCTCCACATTGTACTCCCAGCACTCCTGATGGTCATGCAGAGCTGGGCCAGGCCCAGGTCCTTTAGCCAGTGATCCTTACTGGTGGGCCACATCTTCTTGTGTATGACCACCTCCTGCAGCTCCTCCAGTGAGGGCAGTAAGTACTCATCCATGAGTCATCTGCAACTGTGCAGTGGATCACACACTCCCTGAGCACCAGCCCCATGGCATATATGTGGATGTGCAGGAAAGTGTCCCTATGAAAGTTGATGGCACCCACCAGTACCTCAGGCACCATGTACCACAGCATGCCCACTTACCTGAGGGTGTCCACTGGAGGTTTTCCCAGCTCAAACCAAACAGCCAGGCCCAAGTCAGCCAGCACAGCAGTGAGATCACTCTTGAGCAACACATTCTTGCTTTTAAAGTCCCTGTGGGCAAGAGAAGGCTTGTAGCCCTCGTCTTGGCACCAGGGCACATCCTCATGCAGGCATGAGAGGCTTCTTGACATCATCTCTGCCACTTGACACAGCTCATTCCAGGTAATGATGTTCCCCTTGAGGTAATCCGTGAGGAAGCCCTTGTCATGGAGACCATGATGAGCCACAGCTCCACCTTGCGGTTGGAGTCTCGCTTCTTGGCTGCAGTGAACTGCAGCAGGTTCTGGTACTTCATGCCAGGTGTACTGAAGCTCTCCTTTTCACTCTGCCACCACTGCTTGTCCTGCAGTGGGAAGATCATGACAGCCACAAAGTCATTCATGAGCTTCGCCTTCCAGACACAACTGATGTGCCCGCGAGCCTTGATCTCCAGCAGCTGCAGGGGCTTCAGGACCACCAGATGGGATGGGGATGGAAGCCCAAGGTCCGCATAGACATCCACATTGCTGTAGGAGGGCATGCCATGATGGTACATCCAGAAGGCAAGCAGGACGATGAGGGAAAGGCCCCCCATGGGCAGCAGCGAGTAGGCCAGCACCGTGAGCAGAGTGGGGGCTGTCGGGGGTGGCTGGTACTTGACCTCTGGGCCCCCAGCCTCCAGCAAGTGGGTGAAGCACTCCTTGCAGAAGCTGCCTTCACAGCAGCAGAAGTACTCCTGGGTGTTCTCCTCGATGGCCTCACACTCCTGCCTGTCGCAGCAGTTGAAGTCATCCAGCCAACAGCCCTTCTTGACGAGCTGGATGGTGCGGTAGCTGTTGTGCCAGGAGGCAGAGCAGTGCAGCCCCTTTTCCTGCTCATCCTCACAGCGCTCCAGGCCGCTCTGGGTGGTGGCTCCAGCTCCCATTTGGCCTTGTAGTAGATGCACTTCAGCGTCTCGGCCTCTCCGCGCCCAGAACCCGCTCACAGAGATCCCCAGAGGAGCTCGAGGGCTGCCCAAGGCGCCTTCGTGTTCCGTGGCACCACCCTGCAGATGCCCGGGGCCCGTGAGCAGGGCCTCGCGGCGCTCCCGGAGTGTGCAGAGTCGGGCAGCGGTTGTGCTCCACTTCCCGCACCTTCCTGTGGTCTTGTTCCCCGAGTGCTCCCTGAGCCTTTGTCCCCGAGCACCATGCGGGCTTTAAGGGTCTGCCGGCGGGGCAGAGCTCAGGGCCACTGCGGGCGGCGGAGGCTGCGGCCCGGGCTCCAGGGAGACCGGGAAACGGAGATCGGCAGCTGGGCGCGGGCCGGGACACGCCAGACTCAGGCACAGCGCGGCGGGGAAAATGTGGATCTAGTATGTGATGGTGCTGGGCTAAAATCTCAGCACTCACCATCTTAATTTGTTATTATACATGAACACAATGTCTGTAATGAGGGCTCAAGTTTCTCAACCTACTCACCAATGATAGCGATTAAAGGCTCAATAAATAATTGTAATTATAAAGGGAGTGTAGTGGTATGTAATTGTGGTTTTTCGTTTTTACTGGGAGGTCCCAGAAATCGAATCCAGGTCCCTCCATATGCGAGAGGGTTGCCCAACCATTTGCGCCATATTCGTCCCTGTAATTGTGGTTTTAATTTCCACTTATCTAATAATGTTGAGTGATTTTTTACTTTGCTCATTACAAATTGGTATATTTTTGTTGGTAATATGTCTATTCATACAATTGTCTGTTTTGGTTAATATTTAACTATGTCTTCTTTATACATTCTGGACATAAGAACTTTATTAGCTATATGTCTAGTGAATATTATTTTCCAGTGCATGGATTTCTTTTAATTTTATTAATAATGAATATGAGGCATAAATTATAATGTTTTAAAAAGGCCTATTAAAATTTTCATCTTTTTGATTATGCCTAAAGTCATATCAAATCTTATGTCAAATCTGTTAAATTACTGAGTAGCCTATTTTTTTGTTGCTGGTATAAGGGTCATTATAAAGTGTGTAAAAAGAGACTAGCATCATGAAGATGAAAAAAGACATTGAATGTATCTGATTTTCCTATTTCTTATAATTATTTCATATAATAAAACTTTTTTATATGCCAAATTTTGGCCAAAATCAAATTCCGAAATAGAAGACAGCCCTTCACGATGTCCTATTCTCTGTAAGTTAAGTACTTATGACCTTAATTTTACACAACTACCTCCTCAGCTGACTCAGGCTTGGGGGTGCCTGGTTCTTGCTGTTGGAGGTTGCATAATTATGTCTAAGGCTCTGTGCAAACATATCCCACTAGCCAGCCCAAGACATATACCAGAAGGCCCTATTTTTTTACTTGAGAAAGGTTCAGTTTTATATTCAGAAGAGATAAAAATATCACAGGGACTATGTATTGGAATAATCCAGCTTTAGCCAAGTTTTCAAATGATTATGGCAGAGAAGGAGCCGACTTGTTTTCTCAGAGTATGGCTTTATAAGGGAAATTCAGGTTAATAGGCTAGAGAGTCGAAGTGATCCTAAGCATAGATTTGCCCATGGATAAGGAAATCATAGACACTGAGAGGAAGCCACTTACTCCCCAGCGTCACTTTGCCCCTGCCCTTGGGTAGGCCCCTATGCTCATAGGATCCTCAGCATCCTGACTGTGTACTACATAAATTTCTTTATATGTTCTGGATAAAATATTTTATCCTGCATATGGTCTACATGTATTTTATTGCATCCCAGGCCTTGTCTTGTCATTCTCATAACATGATCTATCACTAAGACAAAAGGATTTATTTATCTCAAATTTTAATCTATCATTTTTTTCTAACATAGAGTATGCTTTTGGTGTTGTGTTCACAATCACAAAATCACAGAAATTATGTACTATATTTTATTTTAGAATTTTTCTTTTTTTGTTATTTCATATTTATGTCTATGTTCCTTAATGACCTAAGCCATTGTATAAAATATGAGCTATGACATAATGTTAACTTTTTTTCTGGCATATTTGCATCTAATTTGTTGCAAAGATTATACTCTTTCCCTTTTATTTCCTATTCAACTTTGTAAAAAAATCATGTCACCGTATCTCTATGGGTGTACTCTAAAATCTCTACTATGTTAAATTGTTTTATTCAGCTTTCCTTTCACAAATTCCATAAATTCTCATTTACTGTAACTCTATAGTAATTATTTGAAAGATGTAACCTAACACCTCTAAATTTAATCTTTTTAGAATTGTTTGGCTATCCATATAAAGTGATCTTTCCATTTATATTTTAGAATAGCTTGCTGATACCTAAAAATGCTTGCTGGGGTTTGGGATTGTGTTGAAACTCTAGATCAAATTGCTAAGAATTGAAATCTTAACAATATTGAGTCTTCAAACCCATGAACATGCTACTCCTTTTCATGGATTTAGGTCTTTTTTTATTCATCTCATTAGGTTTTTTTTTCACATACAGATCCCACACATATTTGATAGATTTGTATCTAAGTCCTTTTGAATTGTACTATTGGACATGATATTACAACATTTTGCAGAATCACCAATGGTATATAATAGTTACAATTTCTGTTAATTATTCACAAAAGCTACATATTGTTTGTGCTACTGGGCAGGTAGTGACATTTCAGTTTGACAATTTTCATTTCCAATTATAAGATATTAATCCTCTGTTCATGTGTTTATTTGCTATTCTTGAGCCTTCTGTTTTAATATGTCTGTAGTTCCTTGTCACCAAATTGTTTTAGTGCCTTCTTTTAATTTGAATATTAAATTTTCTTTCTATATTTTGATGCAAGTTCTTTATGATAAATGCAATTTATCACTTTTTTTTGTCTTTGTGGGTTTTTTAAACTTATTTTTGCCTCACATCTAAGTAACTGTTGGCTTATCCAAGGTCACACATATCCTCTTCCATTTACCTATGTGCCTGAACTTCCTCCAATAAAATGTTCTTGTTAATTGTAGCCACATAAAATAAATTAAAATCACTTTATTCTTTTTTTTTCTGAATGGTACAGGTCAGAAGATCTCAGGTGCTGACAGACAACTGCCTCCTATTGTACCCACCCTGGAGCTGGTTCAGTTACTTTGTCAGTCCAGAGTACACCTGGCAGGCTAAAATCCTCTATTCATTGGTGAAAGCATAGGAGTGTTTCTAGAGTTTTCTGTGCCTGGAAAACTTAGATGATGAGTGATTCTAATTCCTGAAATTTCATAAGAATTTGTTGTAATTCAACGTGGAGGTAGACGGTGCCGGGAATGGTCCAAAGAAAGATTGGGATCAGGGGACCTCACTCCATGAGGAATGCAGGCAAGTTTATTCAGGCTGAAGCTGCTTTTTTATACTACAAAGCTGATAACAAAAGTAGGGAGTTCTTCACTAGTTTCTCAGCTTGGTGTGTGAAAGCGCTACCTGTTTGTGAGTTCCCAGACAAAGTTTCCTGGGAATTCAGACAATAACATCTGTGTGGGGAGTTCATTCTGCTCTGCCTCCTCCCACTGATATCTGCAGTATGCAGTGTCCTTGGAGACCTTTACTCTCTGCCAGCAAGCATGCTTTTTGAATGCTTAACCTTTTATGCTCTGACTCTCAGCATCTTCTCCAACAAGAATTGGTTGATTTTATTTTACCAGTCTCCTTGATAATACCAGCACATATGCACAGACTCCACTCCTTAAAGGCTTAGACTGTGAGGGACAGCCCTTTCCGTGCCAGAATCTGGTCTCTCCATGTAGCTCTCCCACTCCTGTCTGTAAACTTCGGATGGAGCCAGTATTGGAGGTTCTGTCAATACTGCTGATGCTGTCCACGGGGTGCAGGGCGTGTCTGTGCAGATGCCTGTAGAGGCTAAACCTGGAGAACCTTCTTGGCTTTCCTATTCCTTTCAGTTTTGAGTCCATATCAACACTCCTCGCCATAGGCTGATTTTTATTAGATTCCCTTTTATCTTTGAGGCTTAAGGATTCTATAGAGTCTGCTGTTTCAGCTGTGAGTGAAACTAGAGACGGTCCCCCAGTGATGCGCTTCACACTGCCCACGTCCGTGATTCTGTGCTCATTGTCATCCCACCTTCCATAGGCCAGGTCAATCCCACCCACAAAGGCCACCGACTGGTCGATGATGATGATGAGCTTTTAATGGTGAGCCCACAGATAGACGCTGGACGACACATGATCCGGGTGCCTCATTACCTTTATGTGGGGGTGTAGATGCATTAAAGTCCTCTTGCTTTATCCACTGTTGATTCCAATAGCAAGTTCCACCTCTTTTTACAGCATGATGAAAATCCTTACCCCCTGTTGTCCTTTTCGTTTAAGAATGCAGTCCAACTTCCAAGGATTTCCTTCAACCACTGGGCGTTTCAGGAAGATTTCTGGACTCAACCACCAACTGTGATAAAAATCTCCTCTTTTGCCTCTTCCATTGCATCTGCCACATCTCCAAAATATCCTTTGCCATTAACATAAGGAAATGTAAGTTATGGAATGTAGGGGAAGATTATAACTCTCATTCCTTTACCTCCTGACAAAGCAAATATCATCTGCTGCTGCAGCTCTAAAAAAGCAATTAAATATAATTTAAGTTCAGCAATATAAAATAGATATAAAAAAGAAAACCATTAGTTCCCACTAACTACATATGTAAACAAATATTAGCAATGTGTTTATTTAAAGCATATTTTCTGTTCTAATTAATACATAGGTATGTTTAGGTGAATGCATATAATGCAGTCAGCATGTAATAATACAATATAACCAACCTTGCTTCACAGGGTAGGAAGGAGAGTCTTTGAACAGAAGCATCAACAACCGAATACTCCCTGAAGCCACAGAGGAAGAGTGAAGGACTGTGAAGTATGGACCCCTTCAAATCACACTAAGAAGAAATAAGTATCATCAAGTGAAGGAAGCAGTGAGCCCAGAACATTCATCTACAGAACACATTGTAGTAGAACTTGTGGTGATCCTGGTTCCAAAGGAAACATCACTTCATGTCATGGCAAGGATAAGTTCTCTTGAAAAGAAATTCACATGTCCACCTGGTTTGACCCTTAAGAGAGGCAGCATCTTCAGAATCATCATCTTATGCTAGAAATTCCAGTAACTTGTGACAATTATGCTCAAGTGTCAACTACACAATACTGTGTCTGAAGCCATACCAGCAACAAAAGTCATTAAACAGGAAGTTTGAATGTCTGTAGGGAATATTTTTAACTTAGGGACAGTGTATTCCAAACCATTGGGGAAAATTATTCCCCAGCCTCCCCATGCACCTGCCCTGAAGTGAGGACAGGTTGTGTGGGTACTGAGTGCCATCTGCAGCCCTGCCCTCTCCTGTCCTACCTGATGGACAGGAGGATATGTCTGTAGTAACACTGTCTCCCCATCTCCATGTTTCTCATTCAGTAATACACAGCCATGTCCTCAGGAGTCATGGGGATCAGCTTCAGGAAGAACTGGTTCTTGATGTGTCTCTGGAAATGGGACTGTGGCTCTTGAGGGATGGGTTGTAGTATGTGTTTCCACCAAAGCATATCTGCTCAATGTACTGCTGCCCCTTCCACTGGGGCTGCCAAATTTTGTTTCAGGAGTATCTGCTGGAAAAGAATCAGCAAATTTACTCCAGGTTTATAACAAGGAGAAAGAAAAGAGCAGAAAGCAAAGGGAGAAGTTCATATATGGTTTGGAAAGTGATGGGAGGAGGAGCCTCATAGATCATTTGTCTATAGTTGTTATGTGCAAATATATCTTCAGAAAGTTTCATGTAAGACCTCAGGAGAGAACATATCAGTTGTGTCATGCTTATTGTCACATCCCCATGCTTTCTGACATTTCTCCTGCTATGGAAGGAGGGGACCTGTGGTCAGTGAATACAGAGCTTGTGTCCACACTGGGCCTCAGCCAGTCACCCTCTTCCTAGCACCAGAGAGGGAAGCCCATCAACACTTACCATTTTTATACAAATGTGTCTCTCACATGCAAACCAAGCCCTGAGCTTCTAAGTGAAAACACAGCACTCAACTACTCAGAGTGCTTTGCTCTCTCTCATTATTTGCAGAAACAGCTTTTCAAGTATCAGCAAGTGATGTTGAAAAATGTATTAGAAATGTCTTGAACCAGTTCAATTCATGTTTTTGATTATTTTAATGTAGTATTCCTCCAATCCATTATTTTAATGTAGTATGCCTCCTATTTATTAACTTCTACTTGTTTTGATTCACATAACAATCCTCCAAATATTTAAGATCTTTCAGATTATCCATTTATTGGTATTTTTTGATTGGCAATGAAAAATATATCTTATATTTAGTACATTTTATATGCAAATTATGCAACTACAAAAAATTGGATATTGACCTTTTTCAGCAATCATACTATACATTTGCATTTGTTCCAAAGAATTTGTCAATAGACTTTCTTCATTTCTTTTGTTGGTTGACCATTGTTCCATCTCTGATGATTGCTTTCTTCCTTTCCAGTGATGATGCTATAATTTATTTTCTCTCTAGTACAGTTCTGCCTGGAGCCTTCAGATTAGTTTTGTATAAACATGTTGCAGTCTTGGAAATTTCATATACAACCCACCAAAAACTAAAGAATAAAAGGTATATATTTATAAATATTAAAAGGAAAATCATACTATTGTATATTTCATATTCTGACAGCAATAAAAGATGTTAAGAGTTAATAAAGGCATTCTCTAAATCATGAAATGTATGAAAAGGTCTTTCCTCCTTAACATAGATTTTTGACATTAAGGACTATAATAATAACAATAAGCACAAATAATTACTCAGTTGTTAGAATATGAAAGTAATAAAGGGTGTGTTAAGCTAGAGTCCAAGTCCCTGACCAATGAGTGAGCTCTCTCTATGATGCCCGTGATTCCTCCCAAGTGATGTTCTACCTGTGGGGTGTCTGTCTTTGTTTGGGGGAATATAGTCTAAAATTTTCATTTTCCCATTACCTGAAGAGGATAAGACCACTGACCCCAAGGCCCATCTTCCCTGAGAAAAGGGTAGTCCACCCTAAGAGGATGAGGAATTGCCCACAAGCTCTCCTGTAGGCTTGAGAAGTAGGAGCCCAAAACTCACCAGCAAAATATGGCTGCACCAAGCACCATGGCTGCTGCTTCTTCCATCGAATAACTAGCTACTTAAAAGTGAAAGCCACAGTGGACATACACTCTTTGTGGGAGCTGCAGGAGCTCAAACATAGCAGGAATCTGTCATCAGCAGCCTATCTTCCAGAAAAATGAGATTTCTTACAATAAAATTAAGGTTTAGATAAAAGGGGCCTTCCAGTCTCTGTTAGTGCTACAAAGAGCTTGGACATTGCCAACCTTGTCCCCAGAAGAATAGAAAATCTAAACAAACTGATAATCAACAACTCTTCTTAGATCCATCAGAGGAATGAGGTCACAAAGCAAACTGCTCCACTGAAACTGAAGAGACAGGTGATTACAGAGAATCAGAGATTGCTGAGAGTAGAAACCTCTGGAACCAGGAACTGGTTGAAATACTTAAACTGTAATTGACAAATTCCTGGAGGCTGAGCAAGGTGGCTTAAAAGTTAAGCACTTGAGGACCTCTCCAGGTCCTGCTCCCCCTCAGCCCCTCATTTCCTAGAGTTACCTCTAGGAACCCCAACAGGTTCTCATACTGAAGAAAGAAGAAAAATCTCTTCTTGCTCAGGGCAGGGAAAGGTGAAAAGCAACAATTCTGAAAAATTTCCAGACCATTCTGTTCTCCTTAAAAAGATCCTGCCCTCAAGGGAAAGTAATTTAACTCTCCTGAAGGTCTTAGCAATTGACCCTGGATGGTGCTATAATACATATTTTTTTTTCCTTTTCTTTATACTTTTTGGCATCTTCTACAATAAGCGTAATTACTTTGATATCAGAAAAATAAATTTAAAAAAGAGAATGCTAGAAATCAAGAGCACTAAGAGAAAAGAAGAATGCCTTTGAAAGGTTCATCGGTAGACTGGACACAGCCAAAGACAGAATCTGTGAGCCAGAAGATATATCAACAAAATTTTGCCAAATTGGGAAAAAATAGTAAAAAGAAAGCTACCAGAACAGAATATATAAGAAATGGGGTATAATTACAAAAGGTATAACATATGCGAAATTGTAATACCAGAAGGAAAAGAAACAGAAGAAATACTTGATGTAATAATAACTATTTTAGAAATTGAATGACAGTCACCAAACTGTTGAACTAAAATGCTCAGAGAACCCCAAGCAGGTAAGTATCCAAACATTCCACCTAGGTATAACATATTCAAACTACAGGGAAAAAAACAGAGAATAAATTTTGAAAGAAGCCAGAGGGAAGGAGATAAACAAATAAGCCAAACAAAATGAAACATGTCTTACCTAGGGAGGAACAATGTTAAGAATGGCAATGGACTTCTGACACTGTGCAAATAGGAAGAGAATAGAGTGAAACAAATAAAGTGGTGAAATAACAATCATCAGCCTAGAATTCTGTACCCAGCAAATTTATCCTTCAAAGATGAAGGAGAATTAAAAAATTTTTCAGACAAACAAAAGCTGAAGGAACTTGTTGCCAGTAGACTTGCCTTGCAGGAAATGTTGAAAGACATTCTTCAGTGAGAAGGAAAATGATATAGTTTATTGTTCTAGTCTGCTACAGCTATGAAAGCATTGTGCAAGCAATGGATTGGCTTTCATGATAGAGATTTACTAGCTTACAAACTTACAGTTTTGAGGTTATGAAAATGTCCACATCAGGGCATCATCAGTGACGCTTTCTCTCCAAAGACTGGGTGCCAGTGATCATGGACACCTCTGTCACATGGCAAAACACATGACGGTGTCAGCTAGACTCTCCCTTCTCTTCCAGGTTGCATTGCTTTCAGCTTCTGCCTCCATGACTCACTCACTCTCTCTCTCTCTCTTTCTTCCCATATTCATCCAGTTTATAAAGAACTTCAGTAATAGGATTAATATCCACTCTAGGCAAACCTTAACTAAGGATCAAAAGACCCTATGTAAAATAGGCTTACACTTACAGAAACGGATTAGCTTTAATAGCATGCTTTTTGGAACACATAGCCCCAAACTATCACAGTGAGAAACTCAGATGTATACAAAGAAGAGTGCTGAGGGAATAAATAAAAATAAAATAAAATATTTTGTTTCTCTATCTGTAATTATATAACGGATAACAGTTTGTTCAAAATAATAGGAAAAATAATATTGGATGATGATGTAGCATATGTGTAAGTGAAATGAATGTAGGCAAGAGACAGGAAGGAGAAAATGAGAATACTCTATTATATATCACCTACACTACCTGTGCTATGATATATGATCTTTCAAAGTATATTTAGATTACTTGTAAATGTATATTGTAAAGTTTAGGGAAACCACAAAAATGATTTTAAAAAAGAGGTAGAATTGGTATCCTCAGCAGGAGAAAAATAGAGTCATATCTGATGTTAAATTAAATCAAAGAAGACTGAAAACAAGTGAAAGAAAAAAAATCAAAGAACACAGGCCAAGAAAAGAAAACAAAAATATGACAAATATTAACCCAACTATATTGATGATCACTTAAAATGTGAATGGAGTCATAATCCATTAAAAGATACAGACTGTATGTGCATAAAAAACACAACTAGATATTCAGAGGCTTCTATTTCATTTTAGAATTGGGACTTACTCTCAATGGTCAATTGGGTGAAAATTTTCCCCATAGTTTGAAAACTTCATAAGCAAAATCAAAACCAGGGATGCCAAAGGCCTCCATTTGGGAAGCTGGGGAAGGAAGAGAAGCAGATGGTCTGGCCGCCCCCTTTATTGGTGGATGCTTGGAAGCGCAGCGCCGTGACCACCCAGAAGGGGCAAGCAGAGAAGCAGGATCTGGAAAGCAGAGATGAGCACTGCTCAGCAAAGTACTTCACACCCACCCACTCAGATAGGTACCATCAATCCCATTTCTCAGAGGAGCAAACTGAGGCTTGCAAAGCTAGCCCAGGTCGCAGCTAGAGGTGGAAGAGGCTGGACTAAAGTCAAACCCAAAGCTCTAAAGTGCAGTGACAATGGACTCGAATTTGGGTTTGAATCCACAATTTCCAAGTCTTGCCGGTGGAGTGCCTTTCTCACTGGTAAATAGGGATATCACCTTGCCTGTAGAATTGCTGTGAAGACCATGAGCCTTGGATGCAAGGCGTTTGATCCACGGTCTGCTACACAACCGTGCTCAATAAATTGTAACCAAGGCTTTGGTGGGCCTCCAGTGGTGGTTCTATGTACCCAGAACCCCGCGTCCCACGTGGCCTGGGGGAAAGATCCATCCCAGGTGCCAGTGGAGAGCACAGCTCCACAGCTCGGACACCCAGCCCTGCCTGCTTTGGGGCCGGCCAGCTCCCTCCCCTATGCTTTTAAAGCAAGATTTATGTAATCTAAAGCTTCTTTAAAAATAAAAATTTTAAAAATCTGACTATAGGTATCAATAATATAATATTTTCATCAATTGTAACAAAGATATCAACAATGCTAAGTATCATTAATAGAGGGTTATAAGTGGTAGGGTATTTTTCTTTTTAGAGTAATAAAAATGTTCTAAAATTAAAAACAAAAAACAAAAAACACAACTATATGTTGTCCATGATATCCACTTTAAATAAAAAAACAAATACAATGAAAATAAAGGAATGGAGAAATCAATACCCTGCAAAAACTAATTAAAAGAAAGCACAAGTAGCTATATTGAATGTCAGATAAAACAGACTTCAGAAAAAGGAAAATTATTGGGGATAATTTTACATAATGACCAAGGTGTCAATTTCCCAAAAGACATAACAGTACTTAATGTGTATGTATGTAACAAGAGAGCATAAATATACTTTAGACAAAAAGGGATACAACTGTAAGGAGAAAAAGCCAAATCCACTATTAGACTTGAAGATGTTAATGCACCTCTTTCAGTAACTGGCATATCCACAAGCATATATTTAGTTAGGATAGAGCTGAAGTGAACAGCACCATCAATCAACTAGTTTTTAATTGAAATTTATGAAACATTTCATCTATCAACAGCAGAAGGAATATTCTTCTCAATTTCACATGAAATATTCACCAAGATGGATCATATAACACATCTTAACAGATTTAAAAGTATAGAAAGCATGCAAAGTATGCTCTCAGACCACAATGGAATTAAACTGGAAAGTAAAAACAGAAAGATGGCTGGAATACCAACATCTCTAGGGATTGAACAAAACACTTCTAAATAGCACATGGGTCAAAGAAGTCTCAAGAGAAATAGAAAAGATATTTTGGAAATAAATATACAACCATTATAATTTGTTAGATTCTGCAAAAGGAGTACTTAGCTAGAAGTTTATAGCATTGAATACATATATTAAAGTGGAAAAGAGATGTAAGTCAATCATCTAACCCCCACTTTAGGAAACTAGAGAAAGAAGAGCTATATAAACATCAAGCAAGCTGAGGACAGAAATAGATAAGGTATCTGTTTCTTTACTTGTTTACTGTGTGCACCCACAGCCCAGTGCAAGCCAAGAAAGAAGGGGATCTGTCTTTAGTTCAATGTTGTATCTCCAGGACCCTAGTCATATAGTAAATAATCAATAAATATTTATCAAATAAAATAATTTAAATTTGTGAGCTTACTTTCGTTTTATGGTTTTATCATTGTCAAAAACATAAGGATCTTATACTGAAATTTAGTTTGTAAACATTTGACAATATTGTGGTAAAATTAATTCAGCCTTTCTCATAAAACCTTTGCTAGAATACCTAAATTAGCATTATTCATAATAGCCAAGATGGGCAAGTGACCCAAATATTGATCAACTGAGGAATGGATTTTAAAAATGCATTAAATCCATACAATGGAATATTATCAGCCATAAAAAGTAATGAAGTACTGATACTTGCAAGAACAAGAATCCTTGAAAATATTATGCTATGTGAAAAAGGAAGAGACAAAAGGCCACATATGTATGACTGCAATTATGTAAATTGTGCAGAGTAGGTGAACACATATAGACAGAAAATAGATTTGAGGTCACTAAAGGATAAAAGAAAGGAAGTGGGGGCAAGTGACTGTTATGGGTCCAGGGTTTCCTTTAAGTTGATGAAAATACCCTGGAACTAGATAGTGGTGATGACTGAACAACCTCATGCTTATACAAAAACCCACTGATTTGTGCACTTTAAAAGACAGAATGGGAGCAAGAGGAGCAGTCTACAGTCACCTGGGACTGGTGAGTGCCCATTAGCTGGGCTGACCCAAGCAAAGCTGAGACCCTCCTGTGTGGTGTGGGAGAACACTGAAGGCACATTTCTCAACTGGGATCATTTCTCAGTCCTTTTCCATACTTCCAACCCCATTGTCCACCCCTCCCCCAGCCCCACTTACATAAACAAGCAGTAAACTTTTGTTCAGGGCTCCTGCAGCACTGAGATACTTGCCTTCATCTGCACTGAGACATCTGACCTTACAAAGCACTTTTCTTGGGAAAATGGAGCAAAAGGGGAGCCAACACTTCCCTTTTTAGCCTCTTGCTTATATGCATGCAGGAAACCATTAAATATTTGACTGCTATGTTCATTACAGCTTGTCTTAATCAACTATTCCACACCTATTAGTTCAGCTCTTGGCAGCTCTACATTGTTCTTCTCATTGGGAAGAAATAAAGGGCTGGGTGTGGGTTTAATGGCAGGAAAAAGAGGCAAACATTTTGGGAGTGGGTGGGGTAGAATCCAAGCTGGGAGACCTCAGCCCTGCCACTAGAGTGACAGGTCTGAAGTTTCTGAAATGCAGGTGTCAGGACAGATCAGAGTTTTGTGGGCACTGAAGCTTTAATGTTTGGGAAGTTCTAACTTAATGAACCAAAGGTAAGACATGCCTGCAGCCACATTTGCAATGGGCCCCACATCTTAATCTTCAGGTCTTTCCTTCATGGTCAAGGCCACCTTCTAAAAAAGTTGCAGTCAAACATCACCCACAGCCTATGGGACCTGTTCCAGCACATCCATGCTCATGCTGGCCACCAGTCAGGTATGCTCTTCACAACATGCCTGTCTCACCACCTGAACAATTCCCAGTGACTCACTTTGCTGTCCACTCCCCCAGGAAGTCTGCCTTGATTTGCCCCTCTGTAGTGGGTGCCTTTTCATATTCCCATAACACCTCCTCATCATCTCTGGGTCAGCACTTACCACGTTGGTAGCCCCAACTCTACTGCTCTCCAGCTGTCAGCTCCAAGATGACTTGGACAGTCTCTGACACCCTCTCCCATGGTGCCAGACATCCAGAAGAGAGGCCAGAGAGGCTCTGGGCACCTGGAACATACCTGATTACTTCTTTTCAGGTTTATGAACAAAATAGTCACTGAAGCTGGCCAATTTCTTCCACAACACAGTGAGAATTATTCTAGCATCTGCTTCCTGGGTACATCATCAAGTCTATTCAGGATGAATACTGTAAACCCTATAGGCTTGTTTCACATGTACCTAACACATAAATTTAGACCTAGAAGAATTACAAGAAAAGGATGGATGTAATATTGAATACAATGATACAAGTCCCAGGTATCTGAAGCCCTTCTGACCCAAGGCCTATCATTTCAAGATTTTCTTAGTGCTGGCACCAGTCATGTGTGCCCTGGAATCTTGGAGATCCCTATGCCCATCAGCTTGGCATATTTCCCTATCCCCATGTATGAGTACAAAGGCATGTTGTAGAAGAGTGGGTTCCACTGCCCCAGAGCAAAACTGCCTCTAGCCACTTCCTCAGTTCCCCCTGCTCATCACCCTGGTTTCCCCTCCTCTGGCAACTTGTGGGCTCAGGATTAACACTGGTACACAAGGTGCCACCCCCAACATGTGCCCTCCCAACCTACCATCCATGAACTGGGAGGTGAAAAGGAAGAACATACTGGATTCCCACCCCTGATGGCCTGCTCCTGCCCAGGGTGGTCCCTCTGCTCATACCTCTCACACACTGGGAGGGGAATGGGATGTGGGGTTGTTCAGGAAGAATCACAATGGTGGCATGTGCTGAATTGGTAAGCCCTGGGCCAACCTGTGTTACCTTGGGTACCTCCTGGCTGATGACCAGGTTCTTCATGGCTGAGGGCTGAATTGACATCAAAAGTGATGGAAAAGGGACCCATTCTTAGTTTTCTTGAGGCTGGAGCCTTGGGACCTAGGAATGCAGCAGGAGAACATGTTGCTATCTTGAGTGTCTCCTGCCAAGTTAACTGGGTAAGGGGCTGTTGTGGAATCTGGGTGCCTGGTTACCAGGGTTCTAAGCTCTGTTGCGTTCTCTCACCAAGGAAGTGAGGTCATCTCCTTTGGTCCCCTTACTTGGGTCCCTTCAACAGATAAGAACACCATGAGAAACCCTCTGCATTACTGACTGTCCTCCTCACCGAGATCATCCTGTTAACTGGACACAGTTCTGTCAACATACCCTTCCCTACAGCTCCCTGGGAAGGTCTGGGTGCATCTTAAGCCCTGGCTAGGAGGAGACCCAGCTTTTTTCAGGGTGGGGGTCCTTGTTGTGTCTTTCCCTCCAGGTGCCGACATGCCTGGAAAGCACCCATTCAATGTTCCCACTTCTGGAGCCTTTACAGTCATAAGCAGTTACAATCCTGGGGGGACAAGTCACAGCCAGTCAGAGTAAGAGTCTTGAACAGCCCAACTCAGGGTGGATTTGGGAGGTGGGGAGTAAACTTCATGGTTTACCAAAAGCTGGTCTGGGAAGGTGATGGGTAAGGTGTTTTGGATCCTTGGAAGTTGGGAGGAGAATTTAGGGAGAGGCAGTTAACAGTCTCAGACTGTCCCAGGGGAAGGCCTAGGCAGTCCTAAGAGTCTGAGGCTGAAGAATTTTCAGGGTGCCATCCAGGGCACTGTCCTGTCTCTGGGGACATTCCTTACATAATTGATTTTGGTGGACTAAGTGATGTAGTAGTATGTGGATGTGAGTGAGCCTGGGACTTGCATCAGGGCAGTGAAGTGATGTTTGGGAGGACAGTCCCCTCCCTGAGACCTGAGCTCTCAGAATTGGGCATACTGAGTCTTAAGAGAGCTTCACAGCTTTCCTGGGAGCAGGGGTGCCAAAACCATCATACAGACCTGTAAACTGAGGCTGGTCCAAGGAGTCACCACTTCATCTGTCATCAGAGGGTGAGACTGGAAGTTCTGATTTTCTCTGATCCTTGTCCCTTCTCCTGAATCCCAAAAGCCTGCCTGGGTGCATCCCTGTTCTGGCCTGCCCAGACCTTGGTGGACCCTGCAGTAGTGCAGCATGACTGAGGCTGGGGTGGGAGTGTAGGGGGTAATAGCTGGAGTCCACATTATAATGGATGCAAACTGTCTGCCTTCCAGGGGAGGATGACCAGTTTTGACAAAACAAGGAAGGTGAGCATCTTTGGCATTCATTGTGGGGGTGGGGCTAAGGTGGGGTGGGGTGGAGGTAGAAATCAGAGTCCTTCCTGGGCAGGAACCACACCACTACATGCACATGGCTTCATCTTAGGTTTACGGGGAGAGTTTGATGAGAAGAGACAATGCTGACACCTCCCTCTGCACAGTGGGGATTGTATGTAGAATGAAGAACAGCTTCCTGGAGGACAAGCTGCTTGAAATCAGCCCCGAGAGTAGGAAGAATCTGGAATCATTGCAAGATCATGTAGAACACTTCCATTGCCCACTAAATACCCACTGTTCCATCTATTCTATTCCTCCCTCTCCCTCCCCTTGGGACCCACGGTAACCCCCTGGCTTTACTCCTTGGATGACAAGATTCATAGTTACTTGAACAACATTGAGGTCTTGACACACTGGTTAATCTTCCCTTATTAGGAAACACCCATGCTCCTGAGAGACTCCTGCCTATCTGTTTGTGTACAAAGCAGTCCTCCCAAGGATGGGAGTCCAATTCCTTCCCACACATCATGTGGGTCTCCACCCACTGGTACAACACATTATGACAAAATGATCACTCACACACTCCCTAGAAGCCTGTTCCAGGTGCACCCTGTCCCAAATGCCCCCCATCCAACACCCTAAACCAGTAACCCTTCCTTGTCATATTGCCATAAGAGCATTCCCAAATTTGTACTTTGAGCCACATATCCACAAAACCCAAGTGTTCACCTAGTCCCTCTCCCAATCCTCCCCCCAATTCTCTGGACCTTCCATCCCACACTCTCCAATCTACCCACATGTCAAACCTGCACCACCCAGCCCAATAATATCAGTACCCTCCTGTCATATCCCTTCAGTGAGCAACTACACACTTTCACCTTTTCATAGATTATGTCCGTATGTGTGTTGGCTCACAAATTTCTTCTCCCTTTCTACTCCCTGTAAAGCTATCTTCCACACTATAGCTCCCTGAGTCTGCTTAATTTGCTTAATTCATATCAGTGAGGTCATGATGTTCATCCTTCAATGCTTGGCTTGCTTCACTCAACATAAGGTCCTCAAGATTCATCCATGTTACCCCATGTGTTAGCACTTTATTCCTTCTTACAGCTGAGTAATACCCCATTCTATGTATGTGCCACATTTTGTTTATCCATTCATCTGTTGATGGGTATTTGGGTTGATCCCAACTTTTGGCAATAGTGAATAATGCTTCTACGAACATGGTGTTCATATATCTATTCGTGTCTTTGCTTTCAATTCCTCTGGGTATATACCCAGCAGTGGAATTGCTGTTTCATATGGTAGTTCTATAGTCAGTTTCTTAAGGAACCATCATATTGTCCTCCTTGTAATGGCTGTACAAGTCTACTTTCCCTCTCAGCAGTGGATGAGGTTTCCCATTTCTCCACATCATCTCCAACACTTATAGCCCTCTGTTTTTTAAATAGCTGTCAGTCTAATGGGTGTAAGATGGTATCTCATTGTAGTTTTGACTGGCAATTCCCTAATAGCTAGTGTTGTTGAGCATATTTTCATGTGCGTTTTAGCCATTTGCATTTCTTCTTTGGAGAAGTGTCTTTTCAAGACAAACAATGTGTTGTTTTTCTTTTTCTTTTTTGAAGTGTAAGATTTCTTAATATATGCTGGATATTAGGCTCCTATCAAATATATGGTTGCCAAATATTTTGTCCCTTTGGGAGGTTGCCTTTTTACATTCTTGATAATGTCTTTTGAGGTGCAAAATTTTTTAATTTTGAGGAGAATTCATTTATCTATTTTTCCTTTTGCTGCTTGTGCTTTGGGTGCAGTTCTCCAAGCACCATTTGTTGAAGAGGCCATTCTCTCCCATTTGAGAGGGCTTGGTGGCCTTGTTGGAAATCAAATGACTGTATATGTGAGGATCTAAATCAGAACTCTCAATTCGGTTCCATTGGTCGATATGTCTATCCTTGTGCCAATACCATGTAGTTTAAACCACTGTAGCTTTGTAGTGTGTTTTAAGGCCAGGTAGTGTGATTCCTCTGATTTCATTTTACTTTTTCAATGTCTTTTGCTATTTGAGGCTTGTTATCCTTTCAAATAAATTTTGTAGTTAGTTTTTCCTATTCATTAAAAAATTCTGTGTTGATTTTTATTGGGATTGCATTTAATCTGTAGATTAGTTTGAGTAGAATAGACATCTTAATGAAGTTTATTCTTCCTGTCCATGAAGAGGGAATATTCTTCCATTTATTTAATTCTTCTTTGATTTCCTTTAACAATGTAGTGTGGTTTTCTATGTGTAAGTTCTTTATATCTTTGTTGTTGTGTTTTTGGAGCAATTTTTTATTATGCAAATCCATTAACAATGTGTAAAATTTTGCTTTACATTTAAATTTGCTAAAACCTAAAATTTTGCATGGAAAACAAAACTTATTACCCAAATAATTCTGAAAACTTTGTGATGACCTTGCAAAGAGGAGAGCAATATTTTTATAAAGATAACCAGTTCTTGAAATTTGACCAGTGTAATATACATGGAGACAATTTCATCTGACATCAAAGTAGCATGACTCGCTAATCTTTCTTGTTTTATTGTTTCTTTCAAATAACATTTAAGCTCAAGGGATTTCACTACTGTACTTCCCTTGATTCAAATTTCCTGCATACAGGGTTAGATTTCTTATCTCTCTGTGTATACATGCTGAACTTAAGAACGTGCTTCTGCCTCAGAGTAAAGTTACTATGCTTTTAAAAATAGGCATTATAATTTTGATCAGCCTCTGACTCTTTTACTTCCAGCCTCATCCCTGCCCCATTCACAGTGCATCATTTGCTCCAGTAATTCCCAATTTCTTGTAGTTCTCCAATACACCAGCCTCTGTCACAGCTCTGTATCTTTGCACATGCTTTTCCCTACTGGAACAGCTTCTCTTC
This sequence comes from Cabassous unicinctus, assembly GCA_029593785.1. Classification (NCBI taxonomy): domain Eukaryota; kingdom Metazoa; phylum Chordata; class Mammalia; order Cingulata; family Chlamyphoridae; genus Cabassous; species Cabassous unicinctus. The sequence goes on from JAQZBX010027811.1 coordinate 21,637, forward strand.
TCCTCATTCCCCACCCTACAGGCCTGGCTAATTCCTAATCATGATCTGTGGCTCAGCACAAGTATCACTTGTAATAGTAAAGGTCTTTACTATTAGAAAATTGCAGTTAATATCCTTGCATATATCTTTACATACTTTTCTAAATATGCCCTCAGTGGAAATTATTAGAAATAGAATTACGGTGACAAAGATTATTCACATTTATAAGGTTCTTAATACAAACAAGATCATTCTCCTCTAACATTATACAATGTTTATAAAGTCAAACATTTAGTTAAATTTTTTCCTAGGTATTTGATTCTTTTAGTTACTATTGTAAATGATATTTTTTCTTGATTTCCTCCTCAGATTGATCACTATTGCTGTACAGAAATGCTACTGGTTTTTGAGTGTTGATCTTATAGCCTGTGACTTTACTGAATTCATTTATAAGCTCTAGAAGCTTTGTTGTAGATTTCTGAGGGCTTTCTATGTATAGGATCAGGTTATCTGCAAATAGTGCAATGTTTATTCCTTTCTTTCAAATTTGGATGCCTTTTATATCTTTTTCTTGCCTCAGTGCTCAAGCAAGTACTTCTAAGACAATGTTAAATAGGAGTGGTGATAGTGGGCATGCTTGTCTTGTTCCTGATCTTAGACAGAAAGCTTTTAGGATTTCACAATTGAAGATGATGTTAGCTTTGGGTTTTTCATATATACCCTTTATCATGTTCAGAAAGTTTCCTTCTATTCATATCTTTTGCAGTGTTTTTATCAGGAAATGGTACTGTATTTTGTCAAATGCTTTTTCTGCATCTATAGAGATGATCATGTGATTTTTTTTCTATCTGTTTATATCGTGTGTTACACTGATTGATTTTCTTATGTTGAACCATCCTTGTATACCCATGATGAAACCCACTTGATCAAGGTATATAATTCATTTGATGTGTTGTTGAATACTATTAGCAAGTATTTTTTGTGGATTTTAGCATCTAGGTTCATTAGAGAGATTGGTCTGTAATTTTCCTTTCTTGTGACATCCTTGGCTTTCATATTAGAGTAATATTGGCATCATAGAATGAGTTAAGCAATGTTCCTTCTACTTCTGTTTTTTGGGTAAGAGTTCAAGCAGGATTGGTGTTAGTTCTTTCCATAATGTTTGGTAGAATTCACTTGTAAAGTTGTCTGGTCCTGAAGTCTTCTTAGTTGGGAAGTTTTTGATGACTGAGTCTCTTTACTTGTAATTGGTGTGATGAGTTCATCAATTTCTTCTTTTATCAATGTAGGCTGCTTGTGGGTTTCTAGGAATTTGTCCATTTCCTCTAAATAATCCTTGCTGGCATATAATATTTCAAAGTATCCTCTTATGATACTCTTTATTTCTGTGGGTGTCCCGGCCCGCGGGACAGTCAACGGGAACCTGCGAGAGGGGGAGTGGGAATAGGATGGAACAAGAGACGCGAGAAATGACAGCAAGACAGGATTCTGATCAAGCTGCAAAAGTTTATTGAAGAAGCAGGGTTTATATAGTGAGGGGAGGCTGGTGATAGGTGGGTTAAGGATGGGTGTTGGTCTAGGATTGACGGTTGCTGTTGCTAAGGTTAAGGGAGGGTGGCGGCTTGTCATTGGTGATCGCTGTTGCTGGGGTGGATGGCAGAAAAACTTTTAGGCGCAAAAAGGGTATACTTTTGGCGCGAACTTCTCTTAACTTCCGTGAAGAAGGCTAGTTGTTCTGTTTCAGCCTTAGCGGCCATCTTACATATCACTGATACTGCTGACAAAGTATATAAGATCTGAGTGCTACCGTGAAGGTCCCCAACATGTGGGGTCTGTCATGATATCCCTTTCCTCTTTTCTTATTTAGTGTATTTGCATCTTCTCTCTTTTTTTCTTTGTTAGTCTGGCTAAGAGTTTGTCAATATTATTGATCTTCTTGAAGAACCAGCTTTGGGTTTTGTTTATTTTTTCTAGTGCTTTCTTATTTTCTATTTCATTTAGTTCTGCTCTAATCTTTATTTCCTTCTTTCTACTTCCTTTGTAGTTACCTTGCTGTTCTATTTCTAATTCCTCCAAGTGTTCAGTTAGGTCTTCAATTTTAGCTCTTTCTTCTTTTTTGATATATGCATTTATGGAAATGAATTTCCCTCTTATTACAGCTTTTGCCTCATCCCATAGGTTTTGATATGTTGTGTTGTCATTTTCATTCATTTCAAGATTTTCACTGATTTCTTTTGAGATTTCCTCCATGACCCACTGTTTGTCTAAGAGTGTGCTGTTTAACTTTCATATCTTTGTGCCTATTCTGGTTCTTTGGTCCTTACTCATTTTCAGTTTCATTACATTGTGGTCAGAGAAATTAATTTGTATAATCTTAATGTTTATGAATTCATTGAGATTTTTTCTGTGGCCTAGCATGTGGTCTATCTTGGAGTATCATCCATGTACATTTGAGAAGAATGTATATCCTGCTGTATTTGGGTGTAGTGTTCTGTATATGTCTATTAAGTCCAGGTCCTCTAATGTATTGTTGAGAGCCTTTGTTTCTTCATTGATTCTCTGTCAAGATGTTCTGTCTAATGGTGATAGTGGTATATTAGAGTCCCCAACTATAATTGTAGAGACATCTAGTTCTCCAATTAGTTTTTCCAGTGTTTGTGTAATGTATTTTGAGGTGCCCTGGTTAGGTGCATAAATGTTTATGATTATTCTTTCTTCTTGAAAGAGTACCACTTTCACTAATATATAGTGCCCATCTTTGTCTCTTACAATAATTTTGCATTTAAAGTTTATTTTTTCTGATAGTACTATAGCTACTCCTGCCCTTTTTTGATTATTGTTTGCTTGTAAGATTGTTTTCCTGCCATTCACTTGCAGCCTCCTTGAATCCCTGGGTCTAAGGTGGGTTTCTTGTAAACAACATATAGATGGATCATATTTCCTTAAGCATTCTGCCAATATGTGTCTTTTGATTGGTGATTTTAATCCATTAACATTCAGTTTTATTACTCTCAAGGAATTATTTACAGTAGCCATATTTTCTTTGTGTTTATATATGTCATATATTGTTTTTATTTCTATTTTTGTCTTTTTAGTTGTTCTTATACTGTCCTCCAACTCTCTCTCTCCCATTTTTTTCCTTTCAACCTGCAGAAGTCCCTTTAGTATTTCTTGAAGGGCAGGTTTCTTATTCTCATACTCTCTTAATTTCTGTTTATCTTTGAATACTTTGAACGCTTCATCATTTTTGAATGCCATAGAGAATTCTTGGTTGGAAGTTTTTTCTTTTAGTATCTTAACTATGTCATACCACTGCCTTCTTGTCTCCATGGTTTCAGATGAGAAATTAGCACTTAACCTTCTTGAGCTTCCCTTGTATGTGATGGTTCTCTTTTCTCTTGCTGCCTTCAGTATTTTCTCTTTGTCTTGAGTAGTGGTCAGTTTGATTAGTCTATGTCTTGGAGAAAGCTGGTTGGGTTTTATACTGTTTGGGGTGCACTGTGATTCCTGGGCATTTGCATCCATCTCCCTCAATAGGGTTGGGAAGTTTTCAGCCATTATTTCCTCCAACATTCCTTCTGTCCCTTTTCCCTTCTCTTCTTCCTCTGGGATGCCTATAATGCATATGTTTGTGCATTTTGTGTTGTCATTCAAATCCCTAAGTCACTGCTGGATTTTTCCTATCTTTTTATCTATTTGTTCTACTATCAGTTTCATTTCAGCTGTACTGTCTTCCACATCACTAATTCTTTCCTCCGCCCATTCAAATTTGCTGTTATGTGTTTCCAGTATCTTTTTGATTTCTTGGATTGTGCCATTCATCACCATCATAGCTATTATCTTTTTATGTATGTTTACAATTTCTTCAGTATGTTCTCCCAGTGTCTTCTTAATATCCTTAATCTCTTCCTTCACTTCATTAAGTTGGTCCATGATATTTGCTTGGGCTGCTTTGATTAGTTGTTCTATGCTCTGCATCTCTTTCTGGTTTTTTGTTTGTTCATTGGACTGGGCCTTGTCTTCCTGTTTCTTAGCATGGTTTGTAATTTTTTGTTGCCCTCTGGTCATCTTTTCATTTTGATGGGTTTATTCAGTTGATTATACTCTCTCTTTACTCTAGGGTTTTATTTAATTGCTGTTTTTGTGTTTGTGTTAAGTTTTCTCTTTGACACTTTGTTCTTTTTATTCTATTTCATTGTTGGTGTCTATGTTCCCTTGAAGGAAAAAATTTAGGTCAGTGAAAGTGAAAGACATAATAAAAGTAATGGATAATAGTAATAATAATGGTAATTGTTAGAAGAAGAACCATATAAGACTTTGCAAAATGAATATTTAACTCATGTAAGCAGTGCATAGTAATAGGAATAAAAAAGTGGAGTACCAACAATGAAATGGGAAACCAAATAGAGAAAAATATATTGTATAAATTAAATGCACAGAATGATGAGGAGAGAGGGAAAGAGAAAAGGTGAAAAAGAAAAAGTTAATAAAAGAAAGAAAACAGGATATACAATATAGAAATAAAAACCAGAAAATTTGAAGACTAAATAAAGAGAGGTGGAATGTAAGAACAACAACAGAAAGCAGAAGATAGAATGATGAAGGAAGGAAAAGAGTGTTGGTAGACAAAATTGGTATACACAGAGAAGTGGTAATCAAGGAAGAGAAAACACAGCAATCAAGAATCAAGCCAGCAGCACCTTGAGAAATTTATCTCTTCATCCAGCTCCCTCCAGATCAATGCCATGAAGCCTCCTTGTCTGTGGGTTCCCCAACAGCTCACTCAAGCAGCACCTTGCCCCCATTCAACCATTTTTTGGTGAGAGAGATCTGTCTATAGTTCTTTGGGGAAAAAAAAATAGGAGCAGACAAAATGAAAGAGATAGAAATACAGAATAATAGAAATGGTAATAGTAAAAGATAGGAGAGGAGCCATACCTAGGAAATTGAAAGAGTAACATGAGTAAGAAGCATAGAGGATTAAGATTAGGGAAGTGGAATAGAAAAAAATGAAACAAGAAACAGAATAGAGAAAGAATATACAGAATGAATTAAAAGGCTTTAATGGCAAGAAGAGGGTAAAAGAAAAGAGAAAAGAGAGAAAGAAAAAGTAAAAATGAGAAAGTATACAGAGAAAAAAGAAGAGAGGGAGAAATACAAACAAGAAAAATTGGAGACCAAATAAAAGATGGAATTAAAAAACAACAGTGGAAAACAAAATATGAAGCAGTGAAAAGAAATAGAATAGGTAGAATAGATCAGTAACCAAAAGAAAAAAAGGAAAAAAAAAGTAAGATAAACAAGCAGAGAGAGAAGGGGAGGAGATATAAAGCAAGCAAGAAACAAGGCAGAAGCAACTCAATTTTTTCAAAAAGGAGACAGAAGGAAAAAATAAACATGGAAAAACAGCCTTCTCTCTTAGATCCCTAAGGATCTTCTCGGGCTGCTGGTCTTCCTCAATCACTCACCCTGTAGCCTGCCCTCTGCAGCTATTGAACTGGGTTTTAGAAAGTAAAGTAAGGGAAATAAAAGAAAATGGACATTTTTTTGAAAAATTAAGAGATCCAAGAAAAGCTAATACAAAGAAAATGTCTATATTTTCCCTGTCATAAAGTTTCAGCTGGATGCTAGATAACCTGGTGAATCACTTCCCAAGGAATAGCTAGGAATAGCACCAGGGACCTCATATATGCTATGCAGGAATTCTTCCACTGAGCTATTCTGAGTCTTTGGGTTGATTAGCCTTGTCAGAAGACTGTCTGCTCCTTTTCCCTCAGGCAGTTTAGATCCTCTGCAGTCAGCTAGAGTGGTGTTTATAACAGCCTGTCTCTGCCTCTTCACTGATGTAATTCCTCTCTTTACCTAGGTGGTTGGGCTTGAGGTAATCCCCCTCCCCTCTCCTTGTTGAGTTGGGGTTCCTTCTGATAGTCAAGGGGGACCCAGCTGGCTAAACTCACTACAAAAAAAATCACTCTCCACTCTCCCAGACCTCTTCCTTGCAGGGAATCTGCCATCACATTCCTGTTTGGAGAAGGGGCCTTGTGTCTCAACTTAGCCTGTCCACCCTGAAGGCTAGCTATGTGTGCCTCTTCCAGCCACAGAGGTAATCAACCCGTGGTTATTCCTGGATTCCTTACTGTCCAATACCATCCTAGATGACTCAGAGCACCTTCCGGTGGAGGTAGACATGTGCTCTACTCTCAGTTAGATATAATTCACCAGGAGTTTTACCTTCACTTAATATCTCAGGGGTGGGGGAGGGGAGCCTTTCCCAGCTGTCGGGAGGTTTAACAACTCAATTATTTATTTTGGCTTTTTCGTGTCTCTGACCCTCACTCTTCTGGGAGTTGGTAAACAGGGTCTTGGTTTGCTGTGCCCCAAAGCATGTCCCTATCTCTAAATATAATAGTAACCTAACCATGAAAACACTAAAATCATTGCTACTAAAATCAATGCTAGAAAAAAAATGTGTTGGTCTTAGTTTGTGCTGGGGTCAACTACATAGAAAACTAGTGGAGTTAGATTTAGAAACAC
>JAQZBX010027812.1:0-28151 GCA_029593785.1 Cabassous unicinctus
GGCGCCGGGGCGGGGGCCGTGACGTCAGGTGCGCGCGTGGCTCCGGCTGCGCAGGAACAGCTGGCGGCTCCGGAGGCGGCCGGCGGGCGCGCGGGGTGGGGGTGCTCGTGGCCGGGGGGCCACGCCGCGGGAGCCGCCGCCGCGCGCCTCTGCGCCATGTCCGGGCAGCTGGAGCGCTGCGAGCGCGAGTGGCACGAGCTGGAGGGAGAATTTCAAGAACTACAGGTAGGGCCGGACCACCTTGTCCCGCAACTCTGCTGCCTGCGGTGCGGTGCTTTCTTCCCCCGCCTCTCCCAGCCCGCAGGGTGGGGGCGACCAGGGCCCAGGGGCTGCCCCTGACCGGGCCCTGGACACTGGGGTTTCGCGAGGGCCAGCCCCCTCCCGGCTCCCCGCCTTCAGTTCTTCAGCCTCCTGGGCCACCCGGCCGAAGCCCCCTTTCCCTGCCTTCGCCCGGGTTCTTTGCCCCGCGCACCTCCTTGGCTGCAGAAAGTTGGTCTGTGGTGTCTGGGGAAGCCTGAGGGGGCAGGTAAGGTGCTGGGGGTCAGAGAGACCCTCCCCTCACTCCTCAGGGGTCCCCGCACCCCCACCCGCGGGATCTGCTTTTAGCCAACTCCTCTCCGGCCCAGCGGGGCAGCGCTCTTTCTGCAGCTCCATTTTGGGAGGTGTGCTTGGGAGACGTTCACCTTGAGCTCCTCGGCTTTGCTTGGGAACGAAGGACTCCCATTCCCCGCCTTTGGGGGCCCTGGTATGTGTGCCCACCGCTCTGGCACTCCTGCAGGCTCAGTTTGGCACTGGGGATAGCATCTGTCAGTTCTGACAGCAGGCTTGCTTCCCCCAGTGATAGTCTGCCCTCATTCCTCACCCTTCTGGCCCAGAGCCTTCCACGGGGTGGGGTGTGGCAGGGTGCTGGAGAGAGGGCCCTTGAGAGACGGGCATTGCTGCCAAGGGTCCTGCAGTGGTTGTTCCTGATAGGAGGTGAGGTTTGGAGAGGCCTCAGCTGTGTACTCTGGTGACAAGACATGCCTCAGAAACCCTGGGGTTGCCCAGGAGGGACCCTGGCACCATTTTTGGAGAAGGGGCTGTTCTCTCACCAGCCAGGGGACTGTTTGCTTTCTCAGGGGGCGGGCTCTATTTGCCTGAAATCACAGGGGACCCCCCCCCCCCCACTACTCTCGTCTCACTTTGGGCCATGGCATTTCCCATCACTGTAGCTCTTATCTGTGGTTGGGTCGGCCATGTACAGTGTCCAGAGGAGGGAGGGGAGGTTGCCAGGGATCCCTGTGATGGGTCTTTCTGCACATGAGGTGGGAGGTCCCGACGAATAGGGAAAGGGATGCTGGAGACACTGAGCAGAAGGTGAGGGCCCCAGAAGCATCATGCCTTTCCTGGCCTGCCCAGCGTGTGTGGCTTAGGTGCCCTCTCAGTCTGTCCTGGACTCCACTGCCCTTCACATCCCAGGAGTCCCTTCTGGCTTCAGTCCCAACGCAGAATTCCAGCCGCTTCTTAACGCCCTGTCCTACTGGGCTCTGGGGCCATGGAGAGTATTAGGATGAAGAGCGGGAGAAGCAAAGAGGTGGGCTGAGTGGAGCCTCTGTGATTCGCAATTCCTTTCCCTTGTCTTTCCTTAGAATAGGAGGAGGAGGAGTCTTAACACTTCAGAAATGTGCAATTAATGCAATTAACAGCAATTAGATAGCAGGTCTTGGCAGGCAGCGGCTCCAAAGGAGTCATTTTATTTGTTATGTTCTTACTTGATGTCTCCAATGCTCAGGTGTGTTAGGGATGCAGAAGAATATAGGGATTAAATCTGGATTTCGTCCTCTGGTGCTCAGGGAGTATCCTAGAAGGGCTGCCTGCGAGGAAGTGCAGTTCTCTAGAAAAGGGGATCCTGCTGGCCTCAGGATCTGGGGGTCAGCTGCTTGGTCAGTGGCCAGTGGTGGGTGGAAAGCCACAGAGTCCTCCAGGGTCAAAGGGTGGACAGAGCAAAACACCGTGTGCGTCTTCAGTTGGTAGATGAGAAGCCGGAGGCTTGGGCATGCAAATTGACTGAACTGTGGCCACAAAGCTACTTAGTGGCAAGTTCTCTAAATGTAGCCTCCAGAGGTCTGTGATTGTGTTGGGCGGCCCCTCGATGTCTCCCTCCCCTCCCCTCCGCAATTATATGTGGGAACTCTGAACTGTTGAGATGAAACCCTCTGGAAACGTGCATATCATAAGTAGGGTTTACATGCATGTGTTGGACAGAGTTTCAGATATGCAGCATTTGTTGGGGAGCAATAAAGTAACAACAGGAACTAGAAAGGTTAAAGTGGGAAGGAATTTTTTCACCAGAAAATCCCAGTCTATCTTAATTTCCTACATCTGCTTTGGAATCTGGGGTTTGTGGGTTTCACATCTGTATTGCTCGGAGTCCATCCTTCTAGGGATGAAATAAAATGTCTGTTTTTTTACTTCCCTTGTAAATGAAGGCAGGAAAGAGGAAACCTTCTTCTCAGACTCTAATTTGGGGTTGGGGAAAATGGATTTGAAAGGTCTTTGGAATCCTTCCAGCTCCCCACCCATAAAACTCTCTGGGACTTTCTAGAGGAAAGGACTGGTTTTCTTTTGACTGTGCTTTGCATTTCTCGGGGACTTACTCGGCTCCAGGGCACAGTTTGAGTCTCTGGGGGGGCTTTGTTTAGGCTGGTCGGGTTTTCGGTGGTGCTGGTGCATCGAGCGTCAGCCTAAAACCAGTGCGTGTCTGGCCCTGTGGCCTGTGGTCTGACCACAGAAGGTCACTTACAGACACGGTGGCAGGTGATTTAATGAGCGATTCCTGCCTTGCATCACTGGACACCTGACCCTGTCTCTAGTCCCTACCCAGGAAGCAGGTGGCCCCAAACCGCCTTTCCCTAAACTTGACCTCAGAAGGAGGCCAGTTTTGGACAACCGTTTAAGCCATCTCATTTCCCTCACCAGAGAAGGTGCCAGGCCCCTTAGAAAGCCCAGCATATACAGGGTGGCCAGGGAGGGCTTCATTGTGGAGTGACAATTGAGCAAAGACTTGAAGGGGATGACAGGCTGGGCACCACGTGGATGCCAGGGGAAGATGTCCAGGCAGCAGCAAGGCAGCAGGACCAGCCAGCGCGGAGGCCCTGAGGCAGGAGCTGCCTGCCGTGCCCGGGCCTGGAATGGAGAGGAGGTCAGCAGGGGCCAGGTCGTCTAAGGCCCTGTGGGCCACAGTGAAAGATTTTAGCTCTTACTGCTAACAAAACTGGCATTCCTCTGGCTGCTGTGTACAGAATAGACATCAGGAAGCAGGCAGCTCAGTATTCCATTAATCCCTTATGAAGGGGATCCTGAGGCTCCTGACAGCCTTTTTTTACAGAGGTAAGTCAGCTACTCAAGGTCTCAGGGCTTATAAGGGCTGGAGTCAGGATTTGAGCCCAGGCTGTCAAGCACCAGAGTCTGTGCTCTTAACCACTACACAAGGAGAGCCAAGCCCATGCAGAGCTCTTCCCTTGGTGCTATTATTTTGCCTTTTGTTTCTCTCCCTCAAAGGCGAGTAGTGTTGCTGACAGACCCTAAGGTAACCCCCACCCCTGCAATGATCCCCACCTCCTGGTATTCATTCCCTTGTATAATCCTCTCCTAGAGTGTGGGTGGGACCCGTGACTTGCTTCTAACCAATAGAATACAGCAAAGGTCATGTGGTGTCACTCCCATGATTATGTTACATTATATTGCAAAGAAGATACACCATGCCCATGATTATGTTGTGTTACGTAAGACTCTGTTTTGAAAAAAAAAAAAAAAAAGGGCTATGTGTGTGGGAAAGAGCACTGGATGGGGAGTCAGGACTGGTTCAGTTCCTAGGTCTGCCACTTTATCTACAAAACAAGGGCACCAATGGTAATAAGAACAGCTAACTGGGTAGAACATGGATTACCCCATTCAGTCCAAAGGACAGCCCTGATTTACAAATGAGGGCACTGAGTCTCGGAGCTGTTAAGTAACTTGCAAGTGGTGGAGCTAGAATTTGAACCCAGGCCTGCTGTCTCCCTAGATATTATTGTGCCTAACACAGTGGGCACCAGACGGATCCTGAGACCCTTAACTCTAGAAGAAAAACTTTTGGGTTTGCTGGGTCTCTTTTCATTTGTAAGGCACTTCCACACAACGTGTTAGTCAGGGTTTTTTAGTTGCTGATGACATAAACCCTGTTCAGCTGGCTTTAAGCCCAAAAGGAGATTCATTGGCTTATGTTTTGGGGAGTCCAGGAGCAAATGGCTTCAGGCATGGCTGGATCCAGAGTCTCAAATGATGGCTACATGTGCCTCTCTGTCTCTCTGACTCCTCTACATTGGCTTCATTCTCAGGCATCTCTCCCATATTGTGGCAAAGAGGACCACTGGCAGCCCCTGGCTGAGCAAACTGGTAGAAACAGGGCATCTTTTCCAGTAGTTCCAGCAAGATTCTGAGGGCTGCCTCTTGTTGGCCCAGGTGGATCATGTGATTATCCCTTACTTAACCAATCACTGTGGCACTGACTTGCCAGGCAGTAGAAAAGAAAGAAGGGATTGTGGGGGGAGGGAGAGAGAGAAAGAGAGAAAGGGGGAAAAACAAAACAAAACAGAAAGATGCTGGGCAGGCATATTTTGGGAGTAATAGAAGTGGTTTATATCTGTAGTTCCCAAACTATATGCCAAGGCACCCCAGAGGAGCCACAACAAGGGGGACTATGGGATAATTTAAATATTCAAGGGAAATACAGTGACATCTGTAGGACATCACATAAAATTCCAGCTTGAGGCATTTCATGGTTTCACATTAGATTACACTACATTCTCTTTGAGGATGTCATATTTTTGCAAAGTTGTTTACCTTAACATTGGTAAATTGGTATGTAAATTATACCTCAATAAAGCTTATTAAAAACAAAGCAGCACAAGGCCTGTTACACGTACCTCATCTCCTAGCCCTTTCATGACTGAGGAAACTGAGGCACAGAGAGATTACATAACCTGATGCAGCTTCCTCAGCTAGTAAGTGGCAGATTCTGGATTTGAACTCAGGCAGTCTGACTGCAGAGCTTCATCACTTAACCGTTGTATTTTCTGCCTTCCAGATGCCTGACATGGCATGCCGACACCCCACTTACTGCTCCCGTACCAGACATCACTAATCAATCCTGGCTCATGACTCAGAATCTTTCCCAATATAGAATCCATACATTTTAAGTTATGAACTTGCCATGCTTGGTAGCATTTCTGTGGTGATGAGTCCTAGTTAAGTATAATCAAGATTCTGCAATCTTTATTTGAAGGTGATTCCTTAGAAAGAGAACTATATAAAACTAATCTCTTGAAAACTTACCATCAGAGAGAGGCCCAGCTATAAGGCGGCACCTTTCAGTTAGGGCCCTGGCTCTGTTGGGATCTGCCGAATTGCCCACCCACTTCCAATGCTCTGGGACCAGAGCCCTGTTTGTAAATGCTCTGAGATTCTTCTGCCTGGCAATTCTTGCAACAAATGTTGACTCAGGAGTTCTGACTCCCCAGTTCTGGATCTTATGACTCAGCCAAGTTGTGTTAAGGAGGCATCTCCAGATGTTTCACAGCCGTGCTGGGACCTGGAGTCACTCACCTCATCTTCCCGCTGGGGCAGAGTGAGGGGCCTCAGAGGACAGGAGAGGCGGCAGAGATCTCCGAATCCTCCAGCGGAAACGCACTTGTTTGTGTCTTTTATCCATGTGGAGGGTGATAATGAGACCTTCTAGGAGGAAAGAAGTTATGGGGCCTCCCAGCTCACAGAGCTGACACTGGCACTTCTCTCCCTAAAACTTCAAATGGGAGACATGTACAAGAATTTTTGTAACAGCTGAAAACTGGAAACCTAAATGTCCATCAGAATGTATAATTATACTGAATATCCATAGAGCGGCTATGAATAGCAGAATGAATAAAGTAGGGCTACATGTATCAACATGGATAACTCTTTCTAAAAAAAGCAACATTGTGCAAAAAGTTGCAGAGGGGTATGTGCAATATGCCATTTATCATTAAAGTTAACCCTGTATTGCTTATTGATGCATATATATGTAATAGAAGGATAAAGGCTGGCAAGGGGGTGGCAAAGACCAAATTCATTGTAGTGGAGATTCAGGCAGGGCCCTTGCATGAAGCAACTAACGCTTTAAAGGATTTCACTGAACAGAAGTTAATGGAGGGGATGTTTATGAGGTGCAGGCCGGTTAGAAGGACTAACGGGATAGCGAGCCATTCCCAGTCCCACGCCTAAGAGAAAGAGGGACCGGGGACATCCCCAGAACCTGGAGGCAGCTCACTGCTGGGGAAGAGAAGACTTTGGTACACAGGACACAGCTCTGGGGAGTAGGCAGCAAAGCAGGGAGGAAGCGGGAAGAACGAATACCCCAGCTTCTCCTTCTTTCCACCCTTCAGCAGATTCCCGTTGGCCAATCCCGAGCAGGAGGCAGAGGGCAAGGGAGCCCAGGAGATGCAGGGGTCAGCCTTCCAGGGCCCGGGGTGGGCGTGGAGTGTGGAGAGGCCAGCATAAGTGTTCGTCCCCTTGGGGGCTGAGAAGGCATTACCATCTAGGACCGGAACCTGGGGACTTTTGACTCGAAGTGCAGCATTATTTCTTTAATCGAGGGTGATACAATGGGTCTGAATTGTTTGATTTTCTATCTTTTTTGCTTGTGTACGCCTGAAACAGGAGACTTAAAAAAAAAAAAAAAATTCCAACAGTACCTAAAGGAAAACTGCTTTCCAGGCTCAATTTCAGTTGTTTATGTGATCATGTCCATGTAAATATCATTTCCTGCAGAATCAAGTAGTGTACTATGGTTGCATTTTCTCTCTTGGAAAGATAAATCTGTCTTAGCATTTGATTCTTTACTGTCTTGGGACAGTTTTCTCCTTAAAATTATCTTCTTTCTTTCCCCTAAAGCTCTGCCTCATTAGGTATTCTATCAAGTGTGCTGCTTTTTTTAAAAAAAATTTTTATTTTTTATTTATTCTTATTGGGCTTGAACAAGAAAACAGGGCATCAGGGAAAGAAGCAGGGGCTTGCTGTATGCTACGGGAACGGAGTCCTCCTCCCCCAGCGGCGTGCTGCTCTGCCGTGGTGCCCCCAGCACTCTGGGCTATTTTTAGAGGTAGTGCCTTGATGTGGGAGTCAGTCACGTCTAATAAGCTGGTGCTCCCTGCACTGTGTGCTGAGAGCTGCCTTCCAGTTTTTGGTGAGTGTCTCCTGTGTTCCAATCCACTGCTGCCAGGTTTAGAAAGAAAAAGAATAGCTTGGTAGTTTGGCATTTTCTTAAAAAGTTAAATTATAAATTTACCATATGACCCAGGAATTCCATTCTTAGATATCTTCCCAAGAGAAATGAGAATATATGTCCACCCAAAGATTAGGCCATGAGTATTCATAGCAGCATTATTCATAATAGCCAAAAAAGGGGAAGCTCTCCAAATGCCCAACAACTGGTGAATCAGTAAATAAAATGAAGTCTATCTATACTGCGTTTTTCATTGTTGAATGACTGTTTAAAAAAAATACTGAAACCTGCTACAACATGGATGAACCTCAGAAACATATTAAGTGAAAGACGCCAGACCGCCAAACCACATAACATATGATTCCATTTCTTTAAATGTCCACAACAGGCAAATCTATAGAGACAGAAAGTAGCGTAATAGTTGCCTTGAGGCTAGGGGTCACTAACAGGCACAAGGGATCTTATCAGAGGGATAGAATGTTCTAGAACTGGGTTGTCGTGATGGGTACACAACTTGGCAAATGTACCAAAAATTACTGGATTATACACTTGGAACGGGTGGATTTTATAGGATGCAAATTATTCCTCAATAAAATTGTTAAAAAAATAATGGCTTAGGTTCTTAGTTTGGTAGAAAGAGCCCCAGTATGGGTGTTCAGAGATCTGCCTTTCGTGTGTGAGCACACCCGTTTAGTTACCAACTTGAAGCAATCATTGAACCAGACTCCAGGTCCTTGGTTTTGACGACTTTAAGGTGAAATTGCCCTGGGCAAGATCAGGGTCTGTGGCATCTCACCTTACCTGGTATGGTAAGGCTCACAGAAGGAAGGCTCTGTTCTTTGGCATATCTCTCTGGACTCTGACACTTTTGTCTGATATGAAGACACTCAACACAAACTGACCGAGCAAACCAAGCCAAAAACAACACAGTTCATTGGCTCAGGCACCCGGGCAGTCCAAGGTATATGGCTCCAGGGCTCAGATAGAGTTTTTGGGCTCAGTCTCACCTGCCTCTCGTCAGTTGGGTTCATTCTCAGGCAGGGTCCCCCCAGACTTCGGCAAGACAGCTCTGGGCTCACATCCTGCTAGCTTCAGAGCTGGTGGAAAAAGAGCTGCTCATTTTTAGCAGTGCTGATAAAAGCCCCACAGCTGAGTTTCGTTGGTCCTGAGCGCCCGTCCCTGAATCAGCCACCTGGGTCAAGAGGCTGGTGCTCTGATCGGCCAGGTCTGGGCCATTTGTCCTCCCCTCATGGGCTGAGTGTGGGGGAGGATGGGTGTCCAAAGAAAACAGGGGTCATTGACCAGGAGGGGACTGGCTGCCTGACTGGCAAAAACAACAGAAGGCCTCCATCTGGCCGCCTGGCTCCATCTGAGGCTCAGGGCCAAGGTGAGGAGCAGATGACGGGAGGACTGGATTGCCTCGGCAAGGCTCCGCTCTGTTCCCAGGCAAAGCATCTCAAAGCACAGGTCCACCTGAGGGTCTGTAGGGACATCGTCATGCTTGGAGGTCAGCCAGGGCCTCTGAGGGGAGGCAGAACCACCCCGTGGGCAGCACAAGAGATGGCCGTCCTGAGAAACTGAGGGTGCAGGGAATGAGTGCATAGCCTTTCCTGCTGCTTGTGGCACTGGGGTGAGTGAGGGTGGCATCAGCAGAGACTGGGCATGGGCGAGGCACACCCCGTCATACAATAAGATCCTTGTTTCCAGTTCTTCCCACCCTGTGTTGTCCTCCTCGTGGTGGCAAAATCTCAGCCTGGAGCCGAGGTCGGGAGTGGCCTCTAGGATCTGACCTCCCCTGGGAAGTGGTTCTGACCAGGGGCAGAGCAAGAACTATGGGGGAGCAGGAATGAGCCCATATGCCAGGGGTCAGAATTATGGGAAAGCCCATGTACTTCCCATCCCAACATAGTCTGATACTTTAGGGTCAAGCAGAAAATACGACCAGTGGGGCATTAGAAAAGTGCCTGGAAAAATTTAAATGTGTTTATTTTTTGGTTTGTTTTATTTGGGGCGGGTAGTTGTTTTGTTTTTACCATTTTTAATATGTTGATAACACCATGTGTGTCTGAGGTGTGGAGGACTGTAGGTGGGAGTGTTAAATTGGTCTGGCTACTCTGCAGGACAGTTTGCCAAGGTCTGTTAAAACTACAAGGAAGCAGATGTGGCTCAAGTAGTTGGGTGCCTGCCTACCACATAGGAAGTCCTGGGTTCAGTTCCTAGTGCCTCCTAAAGAAGATGAGCAAGACAGCAAGCTGATGCGATGGGCTGGCACATCAAACTGACGCAACAACAAGATGACGCAGTGAGATGATGCAACAAAGGGTCACAGCAAAGAAACACAATGAGAGGCACAACAAGCAGGGAGCAGAGGTGGCTCAAGTGATTGGGTGCCTCCCTCCCACATTGGAGGTCCTGGGTTTGGTGCCTGGTGCCTCCTAAAAAGAAGATGAACAGAGAGCAGACAGCAAGCACAAACAACAAGGGTGGCAGGGTAGGGGTGGGGGGCGGGAGAAATAAATAAAATAAAAAAATCTTTGAAAAAAAACCCAAAAAAACTACAAACATGCCTGTACTCCCTGACCCAGCAATTCCACTTCTCTTCTCCAGAGAGGATCTTCCTCAAAGAGACCCTTGCCCATGTGCACAGGGAGTCAGTGCAAGGGTAGTATTCAGTGGTGCCTCGTTGGTTAGGGTCAGAGACTGGAAACAACCTAAATGTCCAGCCATAGGGAAGTGGCTAAGTAAACTGCTATAGTAAGCGTGAAATATGGCACAACACTCCAAAGAATGAAGTCTATCTATATGTCCTTACTGGATGAATCTTCAAGACATAATGTTGGGTGAGAAAAGCAAGTTGTAGAATCCGATGTATATCCTGATACTGTTAATATATTTGAAAAAATAAAAAGTTTGTGTTTTAGGGTATAAATTATGCTGTAACAGACCACAAAATAAAGTGGCTCAAATGAGGTAGCTTCTCTCTTTCTCGCATGATAGCCCAGAGGAAGGCTGTGGTGGAGGATGAGTAGTGTTCCGGTTATTTATTACTGCATTAAACAGATTGGATTATGCTCCTGGAATTTAGACAGGGTGAAGTGGGGTGGATTGAATATGCTTTATGAGGTCTGGGGCCTTAGGTGAGAAGGCTTGAATGGCTGGAGGAACTCAGATGGCTGGGAATGAAATCATCTGGAAGCTTCTCCCCTCCCTTTCCCATGATGCGGAAAGAAAAATCAAAATATATTTAATGAAAATTCAAAAGATTGCTTAAGAGGTGTGTTTTTTGTTCAGGTTAATTTAAGAAATATATTTTTTGTACATTTCCCAAAATATTTTGTATTGTGGTAACTATATATATATATATACACACACACACACACATGAACGCAATGTCTCATTTTAACCCTTTGTAGGTGTATAGTATCCTGGAGGTTTCTTTGCGTACTTGCCTGGCATCCAGGCTGGAATGCCAGGAGTTTTGTCTCAGGTAGGCTGTTGGTTGGAGCACTCACACGTGATTTCTGCATGGGCTTAGGGCTTCCTGACAGCCTGGTGCTCTCAGGGTAGTTGGACTTTTGCTCCAAGAGCAGGTGTTCCAGCAGTCAAGGCAGAAGCAGCATGGCCTGTTGTGACTTTGTCTCACAAGTCACATAGTGTCTCTTCTGCCAGATCCTGTTGGTCAAACCACTCACAAGCCTGGTTCAAGGGCAGGGAACAGAGTGCCTGTCTGTGCGAAGAGCGCGAGTGGAGGCCAAGCAGCTCCGTACAAAATGTGGTCCAGGACTTGCCCACATGACTTCTGCTTGCATCCTGTGGGCCAGCTCTTAGTCACACCGCTGCCCCGAGCTGCAAGTCAGTGGGCTCTTATTGCTAAAGGAAGAAAAGGAGAATAAGTCTCAGGGCCAATTCGTTTTTTTAACACAATACTTATAATTATTATTATTAATATACTTCACATATATGTATATTACTATGTCCCATGGACCAACTCCAGTTTGCTACCTGTTTTTATATGGACAGTAAGCTAAGAGTGATTTTTACATTTTTTAATAATTGAAAAAATCAAAAGAATAATATTTTGTGAGGTTTGAAAATTATATGAAATTCAAATTCCAGTGTCCATGAATAAAGCTTTACTGGGACACAGCCTTACCCATTCGTTTACATATTGCCTGTGACTGCTTTTGCATATATGTGTAACTACACCGAAGAGGGTCTAGAAGAATAAATTGGTAACAGTGATTTTTTCTGGGGAAGGGGAGGGGGAGAAGACAGGCTAGGGATGTGTTCAAAGCAGGCTTTAGCCATCGCTGTAATGTTTTAATTTTGAACAAGGATGATGTCTTCCCATTTTGTAAAAGTAAATATTAGTTAACAGTGAAGAGGGCCCGGCTGGCATCTGGCTGCTGATTTTGCAGTTTGGTCTTCTCTCTCCGTGGTAGGACCCAGCACCAGAGTGTCTCCCAGGAGCCTCAGCCCAGAGGCCCCTCCTGCCCTCCCTGCCCTGCTCTGGGGGGCTTTTCTTACCAGCAGGTGTCTGTGGGACGTGGAGGGCTGTTTTGGCATTGAAGAGGAGAGTTCAAAAGTGATTAAGACGCAGCCCCTCTCCCCACGGACTGCTTATTAATTACCACTAGAAAGATGGTGGCTGTGCCTGGAGAAGCCGGGGGGACAGCACCTTCCCCAGCAGGCGGGCACACCACAGCCCTCCCGCGGGGGCGTGCCGAGGAGGACGCAGCATCCCTTTAGCTGCCTTCCTGCCCCAAACGCGTAACCAAAACCTTGTCACGAGGGCACATTGGGCCTGGCCCGGTTGAGGGACCTGCTACCAAACAA
Source organism: Cabassous unicinctus (assembly GCA_029593785.1). Classification (NCBI taxonomy): domain Eukaryota; kingdom Metazoa; phylum Chordata; class Mammalia; order Cingulata; family Chlamyphoridae; genus Cabassous; species Cabassous unicinctus. The sequence continues at coordinate 12,116 of JAQZBX010027812.1, forward strand.
CCGCACTGGGCTCTTGGAAAATTCCAGTGTCTTGAAAGACAGAGAAGGGCTGAGGACGCGAGTAAAGGCGATTGCAGAGCTAGGAGCAATTCTGCGGAGGTGCGAGACTGAATCGGATCCAGGATGGGGGAAAGCGGCCCCAAAAGGACATTATTGGCACCGCTGGCAAAATCTGAATTTGCATGTTATGTGAGATCACAGCGTTGTGCTGCGTCAAGGTTTACTTTTCTGTATTTGATAAAAGGCCAGACATTGAATATTTTTGGCTTTTTGGGCCAGACGGTCCTTGTCACAACTACTCTGCCATCGTGCTGCAAAAGCAGCCGCAGACAATGCGAAGATGAATGGGTGTGGCTGCGTGCCAGTGGAGTCTGAATTTCATATAATTTTCCCATGGAATGAAATCGTCATCTTTTACTAGTTTCCAGCCATTTAAGAATGCAAAAAACATTCCTAGCTTACTGGATGTCCTGGGTTGAATGAGTGTCCCTCCCAGATCTCATGTTCCCCCAGAACCTCAGACTGTGACTTTCTCTGGAAATAGCGTCTTTGCAGATGGACTGAGTTATGGTGAGGTCGTCCTGAAATTGGGTGGGCCCTGAGTCCACTGTGACCGGTGCCTTCAGAAGAAGGGGAAAGCTGGACAGAGACAGAGAGGATGACCGTGAGGAGGTGGAGGCAGAGATGGGAGTGGTGCTGCCGAAGGTCAGGGAGCAGCTGGGCTTACCAGAAGTGGAAGAGGCAGGAAAGGACCCTGCCCTAGAACCTTCGGGGGGAGCTTGTTCCCTGCAGGCACCTTGATTTCGGGCTTCTGGCCTCCAGAACTGTAGGAGAGTAAGTGTTGTTTCAAGCCTCCTGGTTTGGGGTGCTTTGTTTTGGCAGCCCTGGGAGACTAAAAACTGCCCATACAAAAACAGGCGTTGGCCGGATTTGGCTGCGGGTCATAGTTTATTTTTTTATTTTATTTTATTTTTTAAAGATTTATTTATTTATTTATTTATCCCCCCCTTGCTGCTTGTGTTTTGCTGTGTCCATTCGCTGTGTTTCTTCTGTGTCTGCTTATCTCCCCCTCGCTGTGAGGTCCCGCTGCATCAGCCCACCGCGCCGCGCGGGCCGGCCTGCTCTCACAAGGAGGCCCCGGGAAGCGAACCTGGGGCCTCACACATGGTAAACGGGAGCTCTATCGACTGAGCCACACCCGCTTCCCGGTCATAGTTTATTGACCCCCGATTTAGAAAAAGAACAGACGGAGGCCCACGGGCGTAAAGCGAATACAACGGGAGCAGGTGGCGCATCTGGGGAAGGGTGCGTGAGTGTTCTCTGTACCGCTCTTGCGATTCTTCCCTAAGCGGGAAATTACTTCAAAATAAAAAGTTAAAAAGAGGTTCACATGATCTGCTCCCCTGGGGGCCCCGCCAATACACAGGGACCAAGCCGAGCATCCTGCGAGGGAGGGGGCCCGCGCGGCTCCCGCAGCGTGCCCCACTGGTCAGCCTAGTGGGGCCCAGTCGCTCCGTTGCCGTCCCTTCTTCCTTATTCTCCGGCTTAGCCTTCGTGTCGCGGGACCTCTCTTGGCAGGCAGGAGAGCCGAGGCTCTGTCTCCTCACTCTGTCTCCCTTTCTCTCCCTCTGCGGAAGACGTTTCTCCACCAGCTGCGGAAACGGCTGTTTTAAATACGTTCCTCAGCTTACCGGCTTGAATTTCACGGTGCTGTTTCGCCATACTGGCTTCTTTGAATTGCTGGTGCTTGTCGTAGGTGAACAGAGCTCCAGAAGGGATTGTTTCCCTGCAGGTGGAGCTGTTTGTCGGGAGGCTGGCATTGCCGGGTCCGTTTTCCCAGCATGGGCCTGCAGTCTCTTGTGTTTGCCCTGGAAAGGAGATGTTGGGTTAATTGGAATGCGTGTGCCTGGGGAGGGAGGCCTGGCGCTAGAGGAGGAGGACTGTGTGCTTTTCCTAGTGGCCTTAGCAAAGACTCTCTTGATTGCTAGAGTTGGAAGCCAACTCCAATTGGTGGAAGTGAAAAGGAATTTATTAATTCAAGTAACCAAGAGTGTTCATTCAGACTTGGTTAGATCCAGGGGCTGAAATTCTGCTGTGAGGATTCGCTCTCTTACCATTGTTCAGTTTGTTTTCCTCTGTTTGGCTTTATTCTCAGGCAGTTTCGCCCTGACATTCAGCAGCCCCAGGTTTACATCCTGCCACGTTAGCAAGCCCAGGAGAGAGAGAGCCTCTCTAACCGAGTAATTCCAGCCAGAGTCCCAGGGCCGGCTCTCCCTGGCCCAGCGTGAGCCATGTGTCCATCTCTGAACCAGTCATTTGTCAGGGATTGGAGACTACTGATTGGCCAGCCTGGGTCATATGACCACGCTTGGAGTGGGGGTTGTCAACTCTACCTAGACTGTCTGGACTAAGAATTGCCAGGGGGTGGCCCCTGCTGTTACCTGAAGGGGGAGTGGAAGCTGGGCAGGAAGAAACAGCAGCTACTTATTACACAAATGTTGTGCATGCTGCTTTCCCCAGTTCCAAGCAGCGGCATCTCTACCCATCCTTGACTGTTTTAGCTGTCAAACGGTGACCTTCGTGTCGCGGGACCTCTCTTGGCAGGCAGGAGAGCTGAGGCTCTGTCTCCTCACTCTGTCTCATCCCCTAGCCACAAGCAAACTATGAAAAATGACCTGTTCTCAACACCCCCCCACACACTGTCCTTCAGGAAACTCACAAGATCTACAAGCAGAAGCTAGAGGAGCTGACCGCACTCCAGACTTTGTGTAGTGGCTCCATTAGTAAGCAGAAGAAGCGACTGAAGGACCTGAAGTACACGCTCCAGAGGTAAGCAGGCGTGCAGCTCCGATTTATCCATTTATTAACTTCTCCACCCCCTTCCCTCATTGTTTACGCTCGCTGTCTGCTCTCTGTGTCTGCTTGTCTTCTTTTAGGAGGCACTGGAAACTGAAACGAGGACCTCCCATGGGGGAGGGAGGTGCCCAATCACTTGAGCCACATCCACTCCTTGCTTGTTTTTTTATTTTATTTTATTTTATTTTTTTAAAGATTTATTTATTTATTTATTTATCCCCCCCTTGCTGCTTGTGCTTGCTGTGTCCATTCGCTGTGTGTTTCTTCCTTGTCTGCTTATCTCTCCCTTGCTGTAAGGTCTTGCTGCATCAGCCCACCGCGCCGCGCAGGCCGGCCTGCCCTCACAAGGAGGCACCGGGAAGCGAACCCAGGCCTCCCATATGGTAAACGGGGGCTCTGTCCATTGAGCCACACCCGCTTCCTACTCCCTGCTTGTTGTGTCTCCTTGTTGTGTCATCTCATTGCAACATCTCATTGCATCATCTTGTTGTGTCAGCTCACTGTGCCCAGTCCTTCACATCGCTTGCTGTCTTGCTCGTCTTCTTAAGGAGGCACCAGGAACTGAACTTGGAACCTCCCATGTGGGAGGCTGGCACCCAACTGCTTGAGCCACATCCGCTCCCCTCCCCTGGTTTTAAGGAGCAGAAACCCACTCAAAACTGGCTTAAGCAGAAAATGGAGGAAAAAAAATTTTTTTGAAGATGTATTTATTTATTTCTCCTCCCCCCGTTGTTTGTGCTGGCTGCCTGCTCTGTGTCTGTTGTGTGCTTGTCTTCTTTTTTTTTCAGGAGGCACTGAGTACTGAACTCAAGAACTCCTATGTGGGAGGGAGGCACCCAATTACTTGAGCCACCTCTGCTTTCCGCTTGTTTTGTGTCTCATTGTGTCTCTTCGTTGTCTCTTCATTGCATCATCTCGTTATGTCAGCTCGTTGCGCCAGCCCATTGTGTCAGCTTGCTGTCTTGCTCATCTTCTTTAGGAGGCACTGAACCTGGGACCTCCGATGTGGTAGGTAGGCGCCCAACTGCTTGAGTCACATCTGCTTCCCTAAATGGTAAAATTTTAATGGAATAAAACTGAATAGCTTCAGGCATCACTGGATGCAAGGGTCAAAGTTCTGTTTAGGAATTTGGTCTCCTTCTTTAAACTCTGCCTTCCTCTGGACTGGCTTCCCCCTCATGGTCTCTGAGATGGCCACCAGCAGTCCAGGCTCATCCTCCAGCTTCACCTCCTACTGCCTTGGCCAGCCCAGCAGAATAAGAGTGTCTGTTTCCCAGTACTTCCAGCAGAAATTCTGGGCATGATCCTCACAGGCTGGAATTGGTCAGGCTCCCATCTGTGAACCCACCACTGAGACTCTGGCTGGGCAAAGCGAGGTCATAAACCCACCTTGGATCTGGGGTGGAGGGGGGGATCCTACTTGAGCCTTATGTGGGGAGGGGTGAGAGATAGTTTCAGAAGGGAAAGCTGGGGTGCTGCTACAAGAAGCAGCCATGCCAAGTAGGTGAGCAGCGGATCTCCTCCTCAGGGGTGTGGGGGGCTTTCTCCACCAGGGTCTCTGGCCTAGGGGTAATAGGTTGGCATCTCTGGTAGGGACGTACTTGAGTTTGTGCCTTAGTTCAGTTCCTGAGGCCAGGATAATAAGCTCACTTCCTGGTCCTTTCTGGTTTGGGAAGTACTTTCTTCCCCAGTGGCTAAAGGGGTACAGAAGATGCTGTGACATCCCTTAGGTAGGTGGGGAAACTGAGGCTCACTTAACTGAACCTTCGTTCTAGAGTTTGTGGCTCCTGGACAATTCTTCCCTTCCCTCGTGAACAGTTTTTGGGAAGGTTACTGATGATAGCCCTAATCTTGACTGACCATTTTGGGAATGGAGGCCTGTTAGTCGTGGGAATAGGCTAACCCAGACAGAAGTATGGATGGCTCCATGTAAAGCCATCACCACTCAGGGCAAAACACGTCTTCCTGGTGGCAGGACTGGGCTCAAGAGCCTTTTGTCGGTCTAGGAGTTCCCCCTCGGCACTCTTGGCCTTTTGGGCTGCCTTGCTGTTGTGGGGCCGTGCTGTGTGTTGTGGGATGTGGAGCGGCATCCTCGGCCTCTACTCACCAGATGCCAGGAGCCTGCCTTACCCCAGGCGTGGCAACAGAATGTCCCCAGGGGCTGGGGGCAGACCCACCCCGGTTGAGACCTCCTGGTTAGAAGGTTACCAAGGAGTAGGTTCTTACATGTGAGGACCTCTACCGTTCCGACGGTGTGTACGGACTTGCTTTTCTAGTCTTGGAGTTAAATTTTACCAAGGGATCATCGTCAGACCTCGATGGGTTGACTGCTTATACTTAGAAAATGCCTCCCCATCTGTCCTCTTAGTCGGCTTCAGGTTTTCCTTTACTGGAGCGAGGAGAACATACTGCTGGTCACTGCCCCTTGGGCTGGTTCTCTGTGTCGAGTAGCATTCTAAGTGTCCTCATTCAGTCCTCGCAGAAGAACTGCCCGTGAGGTAGGCCTGACAGTACCCCATTTTTCAGGTGTGGGAAATAGGTACAGTGTGTGTGGGGGATAAAGAAATAAATAAATTTTATTTTTTTTTAAAAAAAAAGAAGGCAGAGAAGCTCAAGGACCTTTCCAAGGTCACAAAGCCACCAGTGAGCCAGAGAGCAAACCCAGAGAGTACAGATGGAGAATCAAGGTTGAGAGAGGTGTTGGGTGGGGGAGATGGTGGGAGGGCAGTGCTCAGTGCATCCAGCCTCTTCCCCCAGCCTGATTCAGCCCCTGCTCCTCCTGTGCCCCCACCTCTGACCACAGGTATAAGCGCCATGCCAGGCGGGAGGAGGCCGAACTCATCCAGCAGATGGGCGCCAACATCAAGGAGCGACAGAACGTCTTCTTCGACATGGAGGCCTACCTGCCCAAGAAGAATGGGTAGGGGCTGGGGCCTTCCTCCACCTCTGCTGCGGGCGGGTGGGTCTGGACCACCCATCCCATGTAACTCCCACCTCCCTGGTGGAGCTTGAGGCTGAGGACAAAAGGGGCAAGCGCGGGGAGGAGAGAAAAGGAGGCTTCCTCGCATGTTTCCCTTGAACCCGAGGGGACTCAGCCTCTGCTTGTGGGTAGTGACGCTCCTGGCAGGGCTCTTGCAAGCGACTAGCCAGAAGATCTGGGTCCAGCCCTTGTCACGTGCCTGGTGCCACCTGGGGCCAGGAGGAAAGGTTGCTGACTCCCAAGAGATCAAACATTAATTGAGCGCCGACTGCACACTGAGCATTGTGCTGAGAGCTCTCTCGACCTTGGTTCTTTTATCCTCAACAGCCTAGTGAATCAGGTCAAGGTGTCTCTCGCCAAGGAGGCACCACCCATGTATGGTGAAGCCAGGATGCGATCCCTGGACATTGTGACTCCAGACCTCGTCCCCCTTCAGAAAAGTCGCCATCCTCTCCCTCAGGCCATTGCTACCACTTGTTCTGGGGAGGGGTCCTTACGGTGTTGGTGTATCGTAACCTGATGTGGGCTTCCAAGCACGTCCCGTCACGTAACCCTGAACCTTCTCAGTTCCACTGGGCACTGAGCCGGAGTCTCCCACCAGGAGGAAGGAATCACTTTTAAGCCAGAAGCGGACTGGGAGGTGACTTGCTAGCCGTTTTAAGCCATTTCTCTTGACTTCACCTTTTTTGCTGTGTGGATAAAATCTCCACGCGTCATCTGCAGAATGAGCCAGCAGCCTGACCCTCGTGGTGCTCCTCTGCAAGGTGGCTCAGGTCCACCTTCCAGCCTCCTTTCTCCCTAGTCCCTCCGTGCGTCTTGTCAGGAAGCTGCTTCGGATTGCAGGTGACAGTAAAGCCAATGCAAAGGTGCTCAGTTAAAAACCAGGGATTTATTGGCACATGTAGAAAAGACCAGGTGTCGTTTCAGGTATGGCTGGATCCTGCTGCTCAAATAATACTCTTAGGATCTGGCTCTTTTTGCTCATTTGCAGAGTGTGGGTTTCACTCTAAGGCAGACTTTCTCTACATGCTGACCCCCAGCAGCACTGGGCTTGCATCCTGCCCCTTAGAAATTCCAGTAGAGAAAACCTTTTCCTCAGTCGTTCTGGGAAAAGTCCCAGGGCTGACTCTCACTGGCCTCAGTAAAATCAGAGGGCTATTCTTGACTCAATCAGAAGGGCTCACTGCCCTGATCGGCCAAGCCCGGGTCATGTGCCTTTCCTTAGGGTCTGGGGGAAAAGTAATTCTCCAAAGGGAAATTCCCTTGCCCTTTCAGGAAGAAGGGACTGAATGCTACATGAGGAAAACAAATGCCCTCTTTATGCCTCTGCTCCAGTTACACCAAACTGGAAATGCCCCTAGAATCCACTGATAGCTAGAAAAATGGTTTTATTCATAAATCCTTCAAAGCCCAGTTCAAATGTTGCCGCCTCGGTGAAGCCCTTTCAGATACCTGACCCTCTGTGGAATTAACCCTCCTCCTCCAAGATCTCATAACCCTTTTTTATCCCTTCATTAGTGTATTAGGGGAGCAGCTATTGCAACAGAGGCCCAAAGCTACAATAGAGAGACACAGGACAGTCTGGAGCGAGTGGGCCAAGAGTGGTGGGAAGCCCTTCCAACTCCCGCTCACTGCTTAACCTTCCCAGCGGAAATGAGCGCTTATGTCCTCAGAAGACACGTACAGGAACGTACATGACACAGCAGACCTCATATTGTTTGACTCCATTTATATTAAACGTCCAGAGGAGGCAAATCCACTGTGGATTGCCAGGGGCTTGGGGGGAGGGGTATAGGGAGTGATTGCTGACGGGTGTGGGCTTTCTTTTTGGGGTGATGAAAATGTTCTGGAATTAGATAGTGGTGATGGTTACACAATGTTGCGAGTATATTAAAAACCACTAGATTGTACACTTGAAAATGGTGACTACTATGTTATATGAATTATATCTTGATTTAAAAAAAAGTTCACAGCGGTTTTATTTGTAATAACCAAACACTGAAAATAAGCCAAATGGTCATCAAGAATAGAATGAATAAATGTTACGGTCTGTCCACTCAATGGAATACTCACACCGTGGAAAAAGAAAGACCCACTGATACACTTGCAACACTGATGAATCTCACAGTCATGATATTGAGGGAAAGTAGCCAAACATGAAATAGCACACACTGCACACGTTTTTGTGACGTTCACGACTAACCCACGGAGGACAGGAAACACAGTAGTGGCTCCCTTTGGTGAAGGGTTCTGAATGGGAGGGGCAGCAGGGAGTCTTCTGGGGCTGGAAAGTTTTATTCCTTGATAAGTGTGTGCAAGGAAATAAAACCCGTCATGCGCACGTGCGATGTGCGCTCTGCATGAAATATAAACTGACCCAGAGATTGTGCATCTCTGCCCCTTCTCCTCCTTGGCTGGAGTGCAGCCACGTGCTCGCATCTAGCTAGCTGCAAAGGGGGCTGGGAAATAGGGTATCTAAGCCAACTAAAAGCGGGCGTGTCTGTGGCTGAAGCAGAGTGGGGTGTGGGGGTGTGGATCAGCAGCTCGTCACATCCGCCCCAGTTGTCACGCCTCTCTCTCGACACGGGGCCCTTTCTGCTGCCGGGCTGAGCATCCTGCCTTCAGTGTGTGCGTCTTGAGGCAGCTTGAACCTTCTTGGTCAAGGCCTCTCCCAGGTCCTCACAGGTCTTTCCTCCTAGGCTCTACCTGAACCTGGTCCTGGGCAACGTGAATGTGACCCTTCTCAGCAACCAGGCCAAGTAAGTGTGCCCAGGCCCCCACCTGGCTCTGCGGAATTCCGGGTATTTTGCTCTTTCAACTCAGGCTAGAATTTTTGCATAAATAAAAAAATGTCGACTTGGGGCTCTGGCTTTTGACTCCTTCTGATACTTTCCTTCTCAGTGGGGAGATTGTTTGGGGGAGGTTTTCCTTCCTTTCACAGAATAGGCATGTTGGATGGACGAGACCGCCCATTTCCCATGAGAAATGTGTGTGAGAAGGCGTGGAATAGGGATGGGGCCGTTTCTCATGGGCAGTGGGCTGTCCACCATAAAGCTATCATTTTCCAAGGGAAGTTGGTCCTTGGTGTTTCTGAGGGAGGAGACCCTGGCTCTCCTCCCCTGGCCGCCCCCCACAGGCCCAGAGTCCTAGAGCAGGAGTCCAGGGACTCAGGACTTTTGTGCAGTTGACCTTTTCCCCCTAATTCAGCATCACCATTAAGTCAAGGCCAGGTCTCCCCTTTAAAGGGATCAGGAGGTCCTTGGGGGGTGTGGGTCTAGGGGTAGGTCAAGGGTCTGATGGGGCCGAGGGTAGAACTAGTAGTGACATGACTTTCCGTGGGGGTCTGTCATGGCAGGTTTGCCTACAAGGACGAGTATGAGAAGTTCAAGCTCTACCTGACGATCATCCTCCTCCTCGGTGCTGTGGCGTGTCGATTCGTCCTTCACTACAGGTATCGGGGTGTGGTGGGGTAGGCGTGGGCATTCAGGGGGTGAGGAGAGGGCCTGCAGGGACGGGGAGGCTGGGGCAGGGGATCCAGGGTCTCTGCTACTTCTGTAGCGTTTGGTGTGATAAGATGTGGGCTAGGGAAGGGGCCCTTTCTCATGGGAAATAAGTCCTGTCCGCTCTTCAGCCAGCCAGTAAATATTTATCAGATGTCTCAGATGGCTGCTGGAAAGGCCTTGCAATGTGCAGTTAAGAAAGAGCCATGCAATGGAATATTATTCAGCCCTAAAAAGGAATGTAGTACTGATTCAGGCTATGATGTGGCTGAGCCTTGAAAACATGATGCTGAGTGAAAGCAGCTAGTCACAAGGCCACATACCGTAGGGTTCCATTTCTATGAAATGTCCAGAACAGGCAGAGCCATAGCTGTAGAAAGCAGAGGAGTGGTTGCCAGGGGCTTGGGAGAGGGGGGCTGGATGACTGACTGCCAATTTGTAGGGAGTTTCTTTTTGGGGTGAAGAAAATGTTCTGGAATTAGTGGTGATGGTTGCACAACCCTGTGCATATACTAAAAACTAATGAATTGTATACTTGAAAATGGTGAATGTTATGGTATGTGAATGACATCTCAGTGAAAACAAAACAAAACAAGAAAGAGCCCAGACTGTGTAGGTTTGAATCTTGACTTCATGCCTAGCAGGCTGTTACCACAGGCAGGTATCCTCTGAGAACCTCAGTCTCCTCATCTTTAAATCAAGAATGAAAGCAGCACCTACTTCCTGGGGTTATTGTGACAAATGCTTTCATACCATATGTGTAAGGGGCTTAGAACAGTGGCTGGCACAGAGTGGTGCCTGCTGAGAGTGCTAGCTGCTGTTGTTTAAGTAGGACGAGGCCAAGCTTGTCTTGGAGGGGGAGGCCAGTGGAGGATGCTGCATTGGCCCAGAGCCTTTCGTTTCTCCCACTGGCCCTGGAATTTCAGCCCTAGGAGAGGCAGCCAAGTACAGCTTGGGCATTTGGCCCATGGGTTAAGGGTTTACTTCCTGGCAGGCGCCTGGCTGGGAATCTAGCTGCTGGCCTGGCCACTTGAATGTTGAAACAAAGGCTCTTTTCGGTGCTGGCCTGTGGCTGCCCGCTGCCTCCGGCCTGCCCCGTTGTCCTGGAGGGAAAAGGTCTGCACGCTTACGTCAGTCATGCCTGCGCACGTGCCCCTGTGCGGGGGTGGGGGTGGGGGGTAGGGAGGCACTGGGTCTTGATGTGCACCTGGACTTCCTTGTGTGGCGTCCCAGGGACCTCAAAGAGCAAACCAGGCTAAGAAAAAGAAAGGGGAGCCAGTGTAGCTCAGTGGTTGACTGCCGGCTTCCCATATACGAGATCTCAGGTTCAGTCCCCAGTCCCGATACCTCCAAAAAAAAAGAAAAAGAAGAGCAAACCTGGGTGTGTTGCCGAGTTCTGGGGTTTACCTGAGGGCCTGGGTGTCTACGTTTCTCCCCTCCTCCTCTGTCTTAGTTCCCTAGGGCTGCCGGGCCAGAGAATCTCGAACTGGGTGGCTTAAAGCAACGGACATTGAGTGCCTCACGGTTCTGGGGCCACACGTCCGAAATGAAGGTATCAGCGGGGCCCGCTCGCTCTGAAGGTTCTCAGGGAGAGCCCTTCCTGGCCTCTTCCAGCTCCTTGGCTTGTGGCTGTGTCACTCCGTTCTCTGCCTCTGTCTTCACGTGGCATCTTCTCCCCGCGTGCCTCCTCTCGTGTGTGTTTCCCTATAAGGAAACCACCCGAATCCAGGATGATCCCGTCCTAACTAATCACCTCTGCCACGACCCTAATTCCGAATGAGGTCATAGTCTAAGGCTCTGGGTGGACATGGATTTGGGGAGAGGACACTCTTCAACCCTGTTCACCTTCCATGGGTTAAAAATGGGACTCGGGGTGGGGGGTTCTGGACCAGTGTGCCCCGAGGAGCTTGCCGTGCTGTTAACCTTGGGCAGATTTAAAGATGAGGATACTCTCTCCCTGCCTCGGTTTCTTCACACGTACAGTGAGGATAATGGAATCTGCGTGGCAGGGCAGTTGTGAGGATGGACAAGCTCTTATTGGAAAGTGCTTGGAATACTGCCTGGTTCACAAGTGCTGTTTAGGCGTGAGTGGCTGTTAGTGTTGTTGTTCGGCCACAGCTGGGCATGCATGAAAAAGATCATGGCTCAGTGTGTCTGACTGGCGGGTTCTCTTTCCTCACTCCTGCCCCTGGGGATCTTCTCCTTGCTGGGTGCTCCACCCAGAGGCCCTTTCATGGCACCTCTGAGCCTGTGCTGGGTGTGGCTGACTTCCTTCAGAGCCGTGGGGGTAGGTCCAGCTCTGCCACTCAGGCTGTGTGACCCGGAGCAGAGCCCTTGACCTCTCTGCACCTGCTTCTTCATCTTTCCCCTGGCCCGAGGATGCCCGCTCTGCGGGGTCACCTGGTCTTTGGGAGGCTCTGGTGAGGCAGCTGAAAGTATGAAGCCTCTTCCTCCTCCTTCAGGCCCAGAGGCTATGTCTGGACAGGACTACCCCCTGTGGGGTTGGGACCTGGTGGGAAGGAGGTCGTGGGAGTTAAGCTCCAGGGTCGGATGGGCTTGTGTTGGGATCCCACTCCATCACTCACTGGCTCTGTGATTCTGGACAACTCACTCCCCTTCTCTGAGCCTCAGTTTCCACTTCTGTGAAATGAGAACAGTAGTGTCTCAGCCTGGGTTCCCCCAGAGGAGACCCCAAGACAAGCATTTGAGAGTGCAAGAGATTTGTTTGGGAGGCGATCCCAGGAAACGCTGGTAGGGGACGGGAAGGTGAGCAAGGAAAGGTTAGCCAGGGGCGAGGGAGCTGGGCGAGGGAGCAGGGGTGTTTGTCCAACTGCCGCCAGCCACCTTGCCCCTCGCACCAGCAGAGTGGGCTCCGGGGGCCTGAGGAAGCCCCCAGGTGTGCTGAGTTACAGGTTCTGGCAGGTGGGAGTCAGGCCTGAGAGTGTGGGCGTGGTAGGTGCACTGCTCCAAGAATCAGCCCTGGGTTGCATTGAGGATTCAGGGAGCTCGTCTGTGTAAAATGCCTGCCACATTGTGAGTCCCCAGTAATTAGTGCTGGCCTAGTGCAGGAGGCCCAGTTATGCCCCCCAAAGGTGTCCCCATCCTCACCCCCAGAACCTGCAGATACATTAGCTGACATGGCAAGCAGACATGCCCATGGTGAGGAAGTTAAGGATCTTGGGGTGGGGTGGTGCTCTGGGTTAACCAGGAGGGCCCCATCTAATCACCAGGGACTTGAGAGGGAGGCGGGGGTCAGCGTCAGAGAAGGAGGGGGACAGCAGAAGCAAAGGGGGGAGGAATATGGAGCCAGGGATGCGGCCAGCCTCCGGAAGTCGGAAGAGGCAAGGAAGCGGCCCTCCACTGCCACCTCCAGGAGGAATGCAGCCCCGCCCGGCCCTTTTGCACCCCTACTCAAGGACTAAGAGGATGCGTGTGCGCTGCTTCCAGCCCCCGCGCTCTGGTGGCTTGTTACAGCAGCCTCGGGAGGCTGGCGGAGGCCGGCACCGCAGGCACGTCCCTGGAGCGCTGGAGCCACGACACCTCCGTCTTACTCTTCTTGTCACTGATGAAACGTAGGAAGGGACCAGGGAAGAACGTCCTGGGGACCAGGACTCACGCCAGGCCTGCCTGTAGACTGGAGGTGCGCCCAGAAGCTGCTGGCTCATGTGACCCTCTGAACTGGGAGACGGGAGACACCGAGTCGCCTCGCCGTTCCCCGCATTTCCTCTTCAAGTCAGGCAGGCATAAGGGCCGAGAGGATCTGCAGTCGGCAGCCACAAAACAGGGTCATGTAGTTTGACCGACGTCTGCCGGCATCTTTCACAGTTGTTACAGTTATATATCCTCTTTCCATTTCTCCCCCAGGGCCATTATAGTTGGGGAGAACTATCTCGCAGCTCAGGGGTAGGAGTGGAGGAGAGCAGGGGTGTTTCCCCTCCCCTCCATCCAGTCGGTTCCCTGGTGGAGTCAAGTCTGCTCCCAGGACGAGTCTCGGACACCGGAAGGTCCACAGGCGCTTCCCTTGTCAGGGCCAAAGATCGCGCTTTCGTCGAGGCCTCGTCAGGCCAGCAGAGGCGGGGGCTCTGTGGGCTGCCTGTTGCCGCCTCTCTCCCAAAACCCCTCCTCGAGGAATGCTCCCCGAGTCTCACTGAGAGGACCAGCCTCCCCTCTTTGCAGATGGCAAGGCTGAGGCGGGCGGGTCTGCTGCCACCAGACAGCAGGAGCCCAGCAGCCTGGCTGTGTCTGCTGTGCTCAGCTCTGGGCTATGGCCACCGAGGGTGCAGAGGAGGCATCGGACACTGTCCCTTGACAGCGGAAAACACACATGCAGAAAAGATCACAGGACGAATGTCCAGGACAGGCAAACCTGTAGAGACGGAACGGAGATCAGTGGTTTCCCGGGGCTGGGAGTGACAGCGAGAGGGTGTGGTGTCTCTTTTTGGGGGCCATAAAAATGTTCCAAAATTGCCTGTGGTGGTGGGTGTACAACTCTGTGAGGGTACGAAACACCCTTGAATTGTACACTGTAAACAGGTGAATTATATGGGATGTGGGTTTAATCTCAATAAAGCTATTAAAAAAAAAAAAGGGAAAGAAAAGATCACATGCTGAGTTAACTTAGCCCTAGTCTTGTGGATGATACAGGCCAGAAGGATTTTCTTTGCTTGTGTAACAAAATCTGTTTAAGGGGTTGGAGGGAGTTCACATCTTAATCCTGCACACAATTTAAAAGGGAATTTTAGGTTTCCTGGCAAAGTGCTTTGGTCACCATGCTTCCAGAAATTTCACATCAGACGATAAGAACTTAGCAGAAAGGTTGCCATGGGCCGAGGGCTCAGGGGAGGAGGGGAAACCTCAGGTAGGACAGAAGGGCAGGTGGGATTCAGGTAGAAAGATAAGGAGGAGCTCAGGCATCCTTGGTGGAGAGAAGACGCCCCAGAGGCCAAACTCCCCTCTGCCTTCCTGCGGTTTGGTTTGGCGATTTTCAGAGGCAGCAACTGCTTTGTGCAGGCTTTGGTCCTGGCTTGCTTGTTCTGCTGGGGGCTGGAGGGGGACAGCTGTCCCAGGATCTCATGCCTGCTCCCCTCCTGGGGCTCTTTCTCCATGACAGGGTGACAGATGAAGTCTTCAACTTCCTGCTGGTGTGGTATTACTGCACGCTGACGATACGGGAGAGTATTCTCATCAGCAATGGCTCAAGGTAATGGGGGGCCTGGTTTGGTGGGGAGTCTAGGGAGGGGTCAAGGGGAAGTCCATCACAGAGGGGAGTCGGATAGAGGACTGTCACCCCACCCTGCACTCCCTTCTTCTTGGGGAGGTCAGGGACTGTGCCCAGTCAGGGAGGAGGAAAACCGTGTCCCGTGCAGTTGTTGCAACCTCACTCACTCGTGGTCAATCTCTTGTTTGCAAGTAACAGAAACCCTAACTCATACTTATTTAACATGATAGGGGACTACTTTTTTCATAATTGGAACAGGTCCACTGGGACTGGCTTCAGGTAAGGCTTAATCCAGGTGCTCAGACAGGTTGTCAGGACCCTGTTTCTCTCTTTCTCTCATCTCCGCTTTCTACTGTGTTGTCTTTCTTCTCAGGCTCCAGGTAGGGGGGGCACCCAGCAGCTCTGGGCTCATGTCATTATCTCTAGCAATCTCAGAGAAACAGGGCATGCTGTTCTTGTCCAGAAATCTCAGTGGGTCCCATTGGTGCTGCCTGGATCACATGCTCATCCCTGAACCAATCACTATGGCCAGAGAAAGCACTGCTGTGATTGGCTGGGCTTGAGCCACATGCCCACCCCTATAGCCATCATTGGAGGTAGCTCTCCCCGAAAGCATTGTGGGTAGCAAGAGTGGATGTGTCTCCATAGGGAGATGGGGAGGAGGGTGGACAGGGGTGAGGGGCTGGTCCAAACCTGCCTTGTCAAAGAGTTGGTGCCAGGGAGAAAGGAGGCCAGGCTGGAGGGGGGCTCCTGGCTCTAGCTCAGTGCTGTTGCTGTGCTGTGTGGCCCTGGGCAAGGCGTAGCCCCTCTTTGGGCTGCTTTGGAGCCTCTGGGGGAGTGGTTGTGTCAGAATGTTGCTGCATGACTCTAGGCATTATTGGGGTCCCCTTGTTTCCCATCTCCCGAGGGCTGCGAGTGCGAGAAGCCCCACTGTTTTCTCTCAGTCTCCTCTCTGCTCTGCATGCTGAGTGTCTTGGAACTCAGCTAAGAGCCACAGCCAGGTACGTAGAAGACCCATTTCCCAGAGGGCTGAGTCCTTTTGGGGTGAGCATTAGAGCTCCTGCTTACCATTCGCATTCATGTCCCTTCCTGACATAAAAATGAACCATTTTCCCAGCCCTCCCTGCTTCCTCTGTCCTGGGGGCTAGTGAGGAGCAGCCAGGAGCAGTGTGCTCAAGAGTCGGGGCACCTGCCAACCCCAGATAACTTGCTGCCTTCTCACTTTTCTGCCCAGTGGTAACTCACAGTGGGTCCCCGCCCTGCTAAACCTTACCCTGACCGTAGAGCCACGAGGGGAGGGCAGAGCTCCTTCTGCCCCCTTCAGAAAAGAGCGATGTTTCTCAGGCTGCTCTTGTGCTCTTCTCAGCCACACTGTTTTGCCATAGCCATGTCTCACCTGCACGGTAATTTTCTCACATTTTAAATCAGTTTCTCTGCTCTCCTGCCTTTTAAGTTTTCTTTTTCTTTCTTTCTTTTTTTTTT
>JAQZBX010027813.1:0-28144 GCA_029593785.1 Cabassous unicinctus
AAAAAAAAAAAAAAACTGGTACAAGGACAAAGAAGGTCCCTATATACTGAAAAAGGGGTCAATTCAACAAGACGACATAATTATAGAAAACAAATGTACCTAATGGCAGAGCCCCTCAAACTATGAGGGAAATATTGACTGAGTTGAAGGGAGAAAGAGACAGATCTATATTAATAGTAGGAAACTTCAATACACCACTCTCAATAATGGATAGAATATCTAGACAGAATCTCAGAAAAGAAATAAAAGACTTGAATGATACTATAAATGAACTAGACCTAATAGACATATCCAGAACACTTCACACAACATCAGGAAAATACATATTTTCCAGTGCACGTGGATCATTCTCCAGATAGTCCATATGTTAGGTCACAAAACAAGTCTCAAAAATTTAAAAAAATATTGAAATTATACAATGCCTCTTCTCTGACCACAATGAGTGAAGCAAATGGAAATGATAACACAACATATCAAAATTTATATGATGCAGGAAAGGTGGTGCTGAGAGGGAAAATTATAGCTCTAAATGCTTGCATTAAAAAAGAAAGAACTCAAATCAAAGACCTAACCTCACAACTGGAGGATCCAGAAATAGAAGAGCAAAATAAACCCACAGTGAGCAGAAGGAAGGAAATAACAAAGTTAGAGCAGAGATAAATGAAATAGAAAATAACAAAACAATAGAGAGAGTCAATGAAACCAGAGTTGATTATTTGAAAAGATCAGTGAAAATTGGCAAACTGTGAGCTACACTGACAAGGAGAAAAGGAACAGACATAAATAACTAAAATCAGAAATGAAGGGGGGACATTACTACCAAACACAAGAAAATGAAAAGGACCACAAGAGGATACTATGAACAATTATATACCAACAAATTAGGTGACCTAAATGAAATGGAAAATCCCTAAAAATACAAACTACCTGTAGTAAATCGAGAACAAAATAGAAGATTTAAACAAACCAATCACTAGTAATGATATTGAATCAGTAATAGAAACCTCCCAACAAAGAAAAGCCCAGGACCAGATGGTTTCACTGGTGAATTCTACCAAACATTCCAAGAAGATTTAACACCAGTCTTACTCAAAGTCTTCCAGAAAAATTGTAGAGGAGGAAACACTCCCAAACTCATTCTTTCAGGCCAGCATCACCCTAACACTAAAGCCAGATAAAGATTCCACAAGAAAAGAAAATTATAGACCAATATCCCTTATGACTATACATGCAAAAATCCTCAACAAAATATTAGGAAGCTGAATCCAACAGCACATTAAAAGAATTTTATACCAGGATCAAGTGGAATTTATTACAGGTATGCAAGAGTAGTTGAACATAAGAAACTCAATAAATGTAATATACTACACTGATAAAATCAAGGGGAAAAAAACGCATGATTATCTCAGTTGTGGCAGAAAAGGTATTTGACAAAGTCCAGCACCACTTCTTGATAAAAAAAAGAATACTTAAAAGCTAGGAATAGAAGGAAACTTCAATACAATAAAGGGTCTGGGGTTCAATCTCTGATACCTCCTTTAAAAAAAATAAAAAATAAAAATATACTCAGCAGTGAAAGACCGAAAGCTTTCCCTCTAATATCAGGAACAAGACAAACACTGTCTCCACTGTTATTCAACAAAGTCTAGCCAGGGAAATTAGCCAAGAAAGGGAAATAAAATGCATCCAAATTTGAAAGGAAGAAGTAAAGCTTTCCCTATTTATATTATCCTATATAAAAGAAAATCTTGAAAAATCCACAACAAAATTCCTACAACTAATAAATGAATTCAGCAAAGTGGCTGGGTACAAGATCAACACCCAAAGATCAGTAGTGTTTCTGTACACTAGTAATGAAAAATCAGAAGAATAAATAAAGGAAAAAATCTACTTACAATAACGACTAGAAGAGTCAAATATGAGGAATAAATCTAACCAAGGATTAAAGAACTTGTAGACAGAAAACTACAAAAGGATGCTAAAACAAATTAAAGAAACCCTAGACGACTGGGAGATGCGATAATGTTAAGATGTCAATTCTCCCCAAATCAATTTACAGAGTAAATGCAATCCCAATTAAAACTCCTCCAGCCATTCTTGCAGAAATGGAAAAGCCAATAATAAAATTTATATGGAAGGGCAAGGGGCCTTGAAAACCCAAAGCCATCTTGAAAAAGAAGAATGAAGTTTGAGGACTCACACTTACCAATCTGAAAACTTATTACAAAGCTACAGAATCAAAATAGCATGGTACTGGCACAACAACAGATACAAAGACCAATGGAATCAAACTGAGAGCTCAGAAATCAACCCTCACATTTATGGCGAACTGATTTTTGACAAGGGGGAAAACACCACTCAGTTGGGAAAGAATAGTCTCATTAACAAATGGTGCAGGGAAAACTGGATTTCCATTTGCAAAAGAAAGAAGGTGGGCCCCTATCTCGCATCATATACAAAAATAAACTCAAAATGGATCAAAGACCTTAACATAAGAGCCAGAACTATAAAGCTCCTAGAAGAAAATGTCGGGAAGTATCTTCAGGACCTTGTGTCAGGCAATGGTTTCTTAAACTTTACACCCAAAGCACAAGCAACAAAAGAAAAAATAAATGAATGGGACCTCCTCAAAAGAAAAAACTTTTGTGCATCAAAGGTCTTCATGAAGAAAGTAAAATGACAACCTACATAGTGGGGGGATAAAACCACATCATTGATAAGGTGCTTTGTTTTGTTTTTTAATATGGCATGCTTCACGAATTTGCAGGTCATCCTTACACAGAGGCCACGCTAACCTTCTCTGCATCGTTTCAATTTTAGTATGTGCTGCCAAAGAGAGCATGATAAGATTTTAATATCCAGAATATATAAAGAAATCCTACAACTCAACAATAAAATACAAACAACCCAATTTAAAAATGGACTTGAATAGACATTTCTCCAAAGAAGATTTACAAAAGGTCAAAAAGCACATTTAGAAATGCTCAACATCATTAGCTATTAGGGAAATGCAAATCAAAACTACAAAGAGATATCATTTTACACCTATTAGAATGGCTACTGTTAAAAATATGGAAAACAAGTGTTGGAGAGGATGGGGAGAAATAGGAATACTCGTTCATTGTTGGTGAGAACGTAAAATGATACAGCCACTGTGGAGAACAGTTTGGCGGTTCCTCAGAAATTTAAGTATAGTATTATTGTATGAGCTGGAAATCCCACTTCTAGGTCTATAGGCAAAAGAATTGAAAGCAGGGACTTGAATAGATATTTGCACACCAATGTTCACAGAGCCATTATTCACAATGGCCATAAGGCGGAAGCAATCCAAGTGCCCATGAACAGATGAACGGATAAACAAAATGCCGCATATGCATACACTGGAATATTATTCAGATATAAAAAGGAACGAAGGTCTGATACATGAGACGACATGGATCAACCTTGAAGATATTATGTTGTGTGAAATAAGCCAGACACAAAAGGGCAAAAATTGTATGATCTGACTGATGTGAAATAATTAGAATAAGCAAACCATAGAATTGGAAGCTAAATTACAGGTTATCAGGAGCCGAGGTAGGAGTAGGGAATGGAGAGTTAATACTTGTTACTGAGTTTCTGTTTGGGGTGATGGAAAAGTTTTGGTAATGGATCATTGTGATGGTAGCACAATATTGTAAATGTAATTAACACCATTGAATTAAATATTTGAATGTGGTTAGAAGGGGAAATTTTTGGTTTTATATATATATTACTAGAATAAAGATTATTTAAAAAAAAACATAGGACTATATAACACAAACAGTGAACCCTAATATAACCTATGGACTATAGTTAATAGTACCATTATAATAATATTCTTTCATCAATTGTAACAAAAGTACCAAACTAACGCAATGTGTTAAAAATGGGGGGTGGGGGTAATGTGGGAACTATATTTTCTGCATAATTTTTCTGTAAATGTACAACTTCTTTAATTAGAAAATTACAAAGTAAAACAAAAACAAAAGCAAATTATACTAAGTGAACAATCTGTGAATGTTCATTGTTGGGAAATGTTGGTTGGTCAACTGGAAGTTCTCCATGGCCTACTACAATAATAAAAATGCTACGCTGACACCTCCAGGTTTCCCAGGAGAGCTCTGGGAATGGCTGCTATATGGCATAATGGCACTGAGGTTTTGGTGTCTGGAGATAAGGGGATGCCCATGTGTTTTGGAAAAACTTTGGACTTCTGCTTAAGTGATAACCACCTCTGCCTCTGTGGATAACTCCATCGCTAGAGACAGCAGAATGGGGCTCCTTCACTGCCTTCCTGCACTTTGGATGATTTGAGGATAAAGAGCTGAGATGGGAGGTGGGGGGAGTCTGGTGAAAAAGGAGCCCAAAGGAAGTATTTTCTGGCTTTGTGACTTCTGCTAAATAGTTCATAGAAGACACATGGACTTTTACGAGTTGGGGATTGGCTTCCTCTCGTCTTTGCCATTAATTATATTCCTGAAATAATTGTTTCATCATCTGATGATGGCATTTGATGAAAACTGAAGTTTGCCTTCCAGTTTTAACATACGTTTCCTTTCTCCAGCCTTGAGACTTTAATATTTCCCTGAGGAGGTGGGAGCTAGCTGCCCTTCCTAGTTCCATTTATTCATTTTCCACCCATTTACTCATTTGCCCAGCAAGTCTGCTTATCTAAGAAAGTCTATGCCAAGTTGTTAGATACTTGGTTCTTCAGCAGGCAAACATCATAAATCTGGCTCCTGAAACCTGGGGTGAGTAAAGTTGAAAATGTATTCTTAAGCTTTTTCTCTGTACTATTTAGCCAGGGTCAAGCATAAATCCAAACTCTGGGAGCTGTGCTCAGACCAGGTGTCTACTTCCCTATGGCTCTTTCTCACCAACTCCCTTGTTTTAAAAGCCAGCAAGGGTCCCCAAGGGGAGAGCTGTCCAAGATCTCACTGTAATTCCTATACCATTTCAGAGACAGAGAGTAGCAAGGACAAACCCAAAACAAAACTCTACACTTTTCAATTTACTTTTATTCCATCACGTAGCTTTGCTATCTTCTTTTATATTCTAACTTCTCATGTACCTTCTAGACATTTTGCAGAATGTGTTCACATTTACATTAATAAACCAAAAGACCTAGGAAAAATCCAAGACAAATTAGATTGCAAATAACTTGAGCTTTATTTAATGCCTTTTAAAGGATTATAAATACATTTTAGAGCTGTCTCCTTTTAATTCATGGAAGCCCTGGGGATTACCTGGAAGAGAGTCAAAAAGGTATTGGTTTTCCCTCCTCTTATTTGGCATGAATCAGAGTCTGTCTTGTCTCATTTATTTTCTTCTCAAGTCTGCGTCCTTGTCTTCCACGTACAGTGTGAGATCCTTGAGAGAAAGGAGCTTGTTTCAAACCGACCTGTGTTCCCTGATGGCCTGTCCCACCAAACCACACACATGGCACAGCTTGCAAAGGCTATTTTAGGTCAGGTCCTATTCTCCCTCGGACCCACGTTCCAGAGCATGAAACTCAACCTACGGACCATTTTCCAGCAGTTGATTTAGTTGCTACCAGCAAGTTGAAGTTCGCTCTGTAATATCCCTGTTTCAATGAGCTTCAGATTGAATGTCCCCCTTTCTGATGATTCTAGTTTCCCCAATTTGCTAAAAAACAAAATTTAAACAAAGTGTATCTAGTGACTAGCTTTTAAAAAACATTTCAAGCTCTAAAATAAATAGTATATATGTTTCTTTTATTTTTAAAGGGTTGAGCATAAACAAATTCTTGCTCAATGAAACAATTTTCCATGAATCCTTTAGGAAAAACAAGAGTAGAATTATTTGGAATTATTGCGAAGATCCCTAAGTTTGTCTCATTGGAAATTTTTCTTTTAATACAAAAGTCTCTTAAATTGAGGTGTACATCCATAGTCGTAATTTATGAAATTATATATTGAATACTTGTTTTGCAATATACATTTAATTTATGAAATTACGTACTGGATACTTGCTCTGCACCTTTCCTATATAGTTAAGCAATTTTATATCAATGAACAAAGCATCCAGTAATAGAAAAAGTCTTTTGAAGATGTTCTTAAAAATATAGGCAATCGAAAACCTTAAAAGGAAATAGTTCTATTCCAAAGTGCACTTGTTAATTATTTGGGGGAAGAACTCATGGAACACTTTTCTATGGAAGTACTGTTCCAGGGAGTAGACATATTTCCAGACCGGTTCAGAAAAGTCTACTGAACTCATGATGTGGTCAAAGCAGAGGTTATGATGCCAGGGATGAAGAAGACACATCCAGTCCATGGTCCCAAGCATTCAGAGCCCCACTCCACATCAAGGCATACATCTGCCACCCCTGCCTTCTCCCTTGCTGGGACAAGGGACCTAGAGCTCCCCGAGTTCCAGGCTCCTGTACGTGGCTTCCTTCCTTGTCTGCAGAAAGTGGAAGCAGAGGTGGTGCGTTAGACGGGAAGCCGCCATGGGAGCTGAGAAGGTGGGGGATGGTGGGGACTGGCACCAGCCCTCGCAGTCAGCCATTTTGGTTCTCCTCCCCCTGCCCTTGCTACTACTTTTGAACGTGCTTTCCCGGCACCTTGACCCACTAAAGAACATCATGAGGTCTCACAGGTTTTCTTTGATGACTCTCTGGTAGATCATGTGCTCCATCAGGGTTTTCTTGGGTTTCGTTACCAGCAACACAGGAAAAGACAAAGTTAAAAGGCTCCACCCAGGGAGCAGAAGTGGCTCAAGCCATTGGGCGCCACCCTCCCGCATGCGAGGTCCTGGGTTGGTTCCCAGTACCTCCTAGAAAGAAGATGAACACACAACGAACAGACACAGAGAGCAGGCAGCGAGCGCAAACAACGAGGCAGGGAGAGAAATAAATAAATAAAGTAAATCTTAAAGGAAAAAAAAAAAGGACTCTCACTTTAAGAAGATAAAGTTATCAGTGATGTTGTATCTTTTCTAAACAAAAAATAATTTGTCGACATGACACTTCCTTCACCCAACGCGCTGCACCCTCAGGATTTTGCTGGACAGGTTCTTTATTCCTATATTCCTTTAAATTAGGCTCTTCCCAGTGCCCTAAAACCCAGATGTGAAGAGCGGTTCCTTCTGGGCTGACCAGCCTCGGCTCCTGCTCCCTTGAGCAAGGGCGCCTTGTCAGCTTGACGGGACTGCCCATCAAGGAGCTAAGCCCTCTCCACAGCAGCAGAGAGGGGCCCTCTTCCAAGCCAGGTCAATCTTACTCTATCTCCCCGGACTTTAAGTCCCAAGACAACGATGAGAGAAACAAGATGGGAGCTCATCGTCCCAGCATCAGCGCCCTTTCAAGTCGGCCCCTAGTGCCTCGTCCCCAGACTTCAGAGGCTGCCCTGGCACCTATCCTTTCCTAGGCTTGATGCTCTGGGTTCTTAATTACGTGAGCCACCCGAAGCCTGATAAGAAATCCCTCTTTGCTTGTGTCGGTCAGAGTCGGGTTCTTTTCCTTGCATCCAAAAAGCCCTAACTGACACAGCAGCTCAATTTTATATTCGTCTCCCTTTGCCCAGACTCAGAGTTTCCCAGGCCCCCTCCTCTGGCTGCAGGCTCCTTTGGAACCATGAACCAACAATTATCTCTTTCACACGTTAATCTCTCTTCTCCATTGGCCTCTTCCACTCAGGTCCTAACGCCCTGCAGTTGCCCTGAATGCTAGGACTTTTGCCTTCAAACGTCCCCTGCCGACTACTGTTCCAGCTCACTCTTCACTTGCATGCTTTGTCTTCACTTGCTTCTCAAACAACTCCATAATTTCTAAGACCACCACAAGCACGCTGCTGCTCCCATCAACACTCACCAGATGCCACTGACACTGCTCTCACCCAAGTCACTAAGGACTTCCAAAAGACAAAATCTATACTTTCTTTTCATTCCTCATCCTAAGGGACAAGTGTGGCAGAAACTGCTACTTATCCGAAAATAACAATTTCTCATTCGTTTTAGATAGAATCCCCCAAACATATTCCATCTTCCCTTGCAGCAAGATGTGGTCATGTGACTAAGCTCTGGCCAATAGGATGTGAGCAGAGTGATGACCAAAACATCTAGGTCACGTCCTTAAAAGGAAGGAGTGTGTCTCCCATTTCCATTTCGACTTCCTGCTGCTGGGATGTGGATGCGGCCTGGTGAGTCTCGACTGCAGTGGAGATAAAATCAATCCTGGAATGTGCTTGAACATGATAGAAGGAGCCGGGATCCCAGATGAACTCAGGGAGCACAGCTGCTAATGACTCTCCAAAGGTCACAAAGCAGAAAAATGCAAAGCTGGACTAAAATCCAGGTCCACACTTAGTACCCTTTCCAATATGCACTTGGTAAACTTAACTGGTTCTGGGAGGGTGGGCTCTAACAGCCTATTATCATATGCCCACGGTAACTTCTTGCTATCAGTCTTTAAATTAGTTACCAGTAACTCAGCTCTGCAAAGGCTAAAAATATTTCTAGGAGCTCCATTTGTACATACCTTGTTTGGGATTGTCTTTCCCCTCCTGAAGCACTAAAACTTCTCTTTAAAATGCCTAAAGCAAGAAAATAAAAATAAATTACATTTTCCCTCTGCAAATCTTTATTTTTTTTCCCCGAAACAAAACATAACAAAACAATAGTGTGCATTTGTTATCTGAGCAAATTTACATACTAGAAAGACTGTCTTGGTTTATGAAAACATCAGCTGAAATTATAATATTACAAATTACTATTTACTTGACAGCTTTGTTTAAGGGTTTTTCCCAAAGAAAAGGTGCTAAACCGAGAAACTCAGTTATTAATAGGTAACAAAGTCTACTAAAATACTGACATTATAATCAGCCAAAGCCCTTGCCGAGACAGCTGCAAGTCAGTGCATGCAAATTTAAGGGTCCAGCTTCTCCTTCCACACTGATCCCCACCCAACCCTGTTACCAGGGAAATACCAAATAGTCATAACAAACCTCTTCTGGAATTTGCTTCATATGTTTATATGCATGGATATTTTTCCCATATAATATTCATGTTTTCCCAAGGACAAACCAAGACACTTTATCTGGCAGGAAATAATTTACAGGGAAAACAGAACAAAGTGTTAGAAACAGGGGTTGTGCCAGAAAAATCTGGACCATCCAGTCACATTTTGATGGACCGATTACGTCTAGAATGGGACAAAAAAAATGTAGCTAAATCTATAGGGTTCTACTTTGCTCCTTAGAGAGACTATTTTAAACCTTCTTTTATGAGGTTTTCATAATATAATCATTGAGGAGAAGGAATTATTTACACTTAATTTATTCCCAAGTAGTTCTATCTACCCTTTTTAATATTCCATCAATTTACTCTTTTAAAAAAGTTATTCCTTTCATTTTCTATTTCAGCTTCTCTTTTCTTTCAGTTTCAGGTTTGTTGAGTGTATTTGATCCTATACATTCCTTATACTATTTACGTTTTATCTAAATATATCTTTTTCTTTCCTATACCCCAGTGTGACTATTTTCTTTACTGTTTTAAAGAAAGGGTTAGGATTAACATATGGACTGAATTTGTGTGTCGTATTTTTTCATGGTTTTTAATTACTAAAATTTTTTTATTTGTAAGACTTTAAATATAAACCATCCCTTTGCATTACATAGATACAATTGTACGAAAACGAGTATACACCAAAACTAGTGCCTTCTCTACCCTCCTTAAGCCTCTAATCAAACTCATAAACGGTCACTTGCATTTTTCCTGTGGTTATTTAGGCTGTCTCCAAATTAGTTATTTCAACTCCCCAGTTAGACTCTGCATTTGCTGGTAGAAATAACGCAACAACTCATTTGACAGCTGAGGTGACGGAAAGCCACAGTGCTCATCGTCCTTTGGCTTCTGTCAGAGTGATAGACTCACCTGTCTTAATTAGCATTGCACCTGCAAAGCAAACCACTGGGCTGTATACACAGTGACATTTCCTTGATTTAACCGTGATTCCCAAACCACTGTCTGCTGGAATCCCATGAATGGCAAACTGGGAAAGAAAGCTTACTGAATGTAGACTCTTTCAAAGGGCTGGAACTGGAGCTGCTGGAGTTATCCGAAATGTCCAATTCATCATCTAGCTCTGAATATATATCTGTACATGAATAAAAAAATGAAAAATGAAAAGCAAATGAACCTTGAAACAGAAAGGAGTCGAGAATGCATTCATTCTGACTGACACCTTTTCACTAGACTACCTTTATCGATATTCTCCAGGTTGAAGTTATCATCTGATAAGATTTCATCACAGGCTCTGTCTTCATCCTTTCCACAGGGGGCCTGGAAGCCTTCAGGGGGCAAGTCTGCACTCTCAGAAAGCTCGCTCTTCAGACTGGCCGCTCCACTGCTGCTGCTACTCAAGCTCGCCTTCTCAAAGGTTTCCTGGAAAGAGAAATTCAGCTTTCAATAGTCTCGCCCTCCTTCCTTCTACAGGACCCAAAGCTTTTAAGAACATATATTAAAATGCTTAAACTATCAGTACAAGTACTTTATGCAGAAGTAGAATCAGCAATTCTACCTATATACCTGCTACGGATTCCAGAAAAGTTCACACCCACAAAAAAAGTGGGTCTGCAAGCCACTTTTGGACAAAAAAGAATGGATCCATCAAGAGTGCTCAGGAACAAAAGCCTGCACACTCTGGTGAAAAACAACAGAACAAAACAAAACAAAAACTGTACCACTAAGGAACAGATATGTATCCATTAAGCAGAAATTTTTTCCCTTTAAATTATTTTTTAAATATTTGCTATTGAGTCTTTTTGGCACCATAGTGGTTAAGTAAGGCTTATTTTCTTCAGAACTCAAGAGGAATTCGTGGCAGAGGAAGCCAGGACATGGAGAGAGAGGTGAGGCCTTGAAAGGAGAAGCGCTACAGTGAAGGGGGCTTTCAAACCACTTAGGAGCCCACCTACCGTCTGGGCTAAGAACTAGCCACAGGCTACTTCCGGATCCTCCCAAGCTTCTGTAAGTGCTTCAACTGTGAGATACCCCAAGGCCATCAACCTGGCTTTGAGAGTCCACATTTCCCTAAACGCAATTATTACAAACTAGAAAATTATGCCTGCAGGTTAAACACGAAGAAAGGAAACAGCAACAGCAAAAGATGAATCCCACTGAATGCTGGACGCTTTGCATTTCTAAGAAAAAAAGACAGCTGGGAAGGAACAGCATATGACTCAGCAGAAGAGAACCCTTTCTTTCTTGACTGAGGCAATTTTCGGTACCTGAGAGACCTGTTCATTGTGTGGGAGAGTTTGTGACAAGCATAGAGAACTTTCTCAGGCGATGGGGCTAAACAAGTGCTGACGAACCTAAGACATAGACCAGGGAGACAAAAAAACAAATAAAGCCTGTGAGAGAGGAAAGGATGATAGCTGGAGAGTGTAGAGGGAAACAAAGGCTGTATTTTTTGAAGGGGAAAGAATCTCACTGATGAGCTATTTAATTACAAGTCAGCTACCCCTTCTTGCCTGAAAGTTTCCAGTGATGATGAATGGACAGACAGGTTCGTGTTTATTTTATGTATTTAGTTTCTCAAGTACTTTTTCCTACAACTAAAGTGACATCCACAGCTTCAAGGGGCAGGTTCCTTAACATTCTATGGTGGTAGAATTTACAGAGGAAGACCTGAAAACTGTAGGGCACTGAAATCAGGAGTAAAGCTCTGAAAGCGTCATGGGTTTATGTTTACTAAACAAAACAAAACAAAACAAAAAAAGACTTTCAAAGACATTTTATGCATCAAAAGTAACAGTATTATTAAATATTAATTAGTATTAATATCAGTGTTAATATTTATACTATAATAAAGTACATCAATACATAATGTATTATGCTAATACTAATTAATATTAGTATTGCTTAACTCATATG
Organism: Cabassous unicinctus; assembly: GCA_029593785.1. Classification (NCBI taxonomy): domain Eukaryota; kingdom Metazoa; phylum Chordata; class Mammalia; order Cingulata; family Chlamyphoridae; genus Cabassous; species Cabassous unicinctus. Next base: position 11,920 of record JAQZBX010027813.1, read on the forward strand.
AATTAATGTTAACATCAGTTAATATTAGTATTAATATTAATATCAAGTAGTATTAATAAAGTTCTGTTTATTATCTCTTTTTTTCCTTAGAATCTTTTCAGTGTTCCTTTCCTGAAAGTAACATAAGATACTTAGAGATGCTCCCTGCTTCAGTGAAGATAATTTGCAGTTGAAGGAGCACTTCCGTTTTCTGTCTAATTCTCCCCCCATTGTTCAAAATCTTACTGTTTTTACAAATCGAGACTTGTTAATTTATGTTTCTTGGGTCCACCTGGCCTGCTAAACTTAGACCCTGAGATAGGAAATGCTTTGGATGCTGTTGGGGATTGAATCATGTCTCCCACTAAAGGCACGTTTAGGTTCCCACTCCCGGACTTGTGAGTGTGAGCCCATTTGTAAATAGGCTCTTTGAAGATGTTATTAAGGTGTGCCCAAACTTGAGGAGGGTGGACATTGATCTGAAATGGCTGAAGTCCTTATCAGCAAGGGAAATTGGACATGGAAGTAACAAGCCACAGGAAGAAGCCAAAGTCAACAGTAGCTGGAAGAGAAAAACGAAGACATAACCATGTGTACTGCCATGTGACAGAAAAGCCAAGGACCAAGGATAACTGGCAGCCAGCCCCAGAATGCCACAGTCTTTGCGGAGAGAGCATCACCTTGCTGATGCCTCACATTTGGACTTCTCATAGCCTCAAAACCATGAGCCAATAACTTCCCTCTGTTTAAGCCATCTCATTGTATGGTATTTGTTTTAGCAGCTGGGAATCCAAGACAGGTTCCCTTTATGTAACCACTCAGCAGAGCTGAATGTGTGCTTCTGAAAATTTTTTCCAATGCCAGCCTCAGTTCTGGCCGTGACCAGACCCTGCTAACAAACCCAGAATGTCCTTCTAAGGCCCAAGACTTTACTGCAAAACCCACTCAACCTCCTCCATATCTTACCTTTTTTGTCCTCAATCTAATGATCTATCTTCTAATTCTCTTCAACTGAAGTCATTAGAAACATACATTTCCAAAGAAATAAAGATCCAGTTTAGGACCTTCTCCTCCTTAGGTTCTTTCTTATTTTAATGTCATCTCCTGCCCTATTCTAAAGACCAAAAGTGGCATTTACAGCCCTCTAAGGATTACACATCCAAGATGTGTCAGTGCTATAAATGGTGAAAAAAAGGGATAAGAGCTAATTTGTGAGTTGAGAAAATTTTATTGAAATGATGCAATTAGATGCCAGAATCCATATGTCTCTAAAACTAGCAAACTTCAGCAAAGGCTTTGTCTCTTAAGAATGGGCGTGGATAATACATCAGAGGAAGACATTTTTCTGTAAGCAAATGAAGAGCAGGGAGATGCTGAGTCCCTATAAAGGTGATTCCAGACTTAAAGAGGCTAGACTTGCAAACAAAACTTGAGAATCAGTTGAGTTACGAATCAGCAGTCACTTGCAACTGAGAGTTCCTGCATCCATAAGTAATTGGGTGTTTGCTTAAATTCTGAAAAAGGGGAAATCACAATCTGGGAAAGGAGCTTTTCAGACTCTATAAGTATAGAAAGTATGGTAAAGTAATGCAGAATGTGCAGTTTGTTTTGATTTAAAACCTCTCTTTCTATAATTACCTCTTGCAGCAGTTTTTGCTTCAACAAATCTACATAGCTTTTGGACTTTGGATAAACCATATGCTTCTGTAGGTATATTTTCCCTAGTAGGCCTAGTGTGATTTCCAGAGTTTTTCACTGTGAATATTTGGGCATCTGACTCGTCATCCAATTCACTCGATGAAGAACTGGGGCTGTTTCAGTTCCTTTCATGTCCCTTGGGTGCCTTGAACACTGTGCTTTGCACAATGCCTTCTACATAGCAAGTGCTCAATAAATAGTTTGCTACTTTAAGATCAAAGGGAGAAGAGTGCCAGAAAAGCAGAGGAGATCACCTAGAGGATGAGCGGGTTTTGTGAATTCCTGTTTGTTTTGTTTCCCTTTATCCAGGAGTCTAAACTGTGAAGTTTCTCTAAGAGCCGAAGGCACTAGTTGGTGACGCCCCTGAGAGGAGGAGAGCATCTCTCCCTTCCCTTTCCCTTTTGCACCTTTGAGAAGCTGTGAAGCTCATCTGTCTAGAGATGACGAGCTCAGCCGTGACAATGTGCCCCTATAACCCAGCAGGCACCAGCCAAAGGCAGAGGACGTTTGAATCATTTGGCTTTGAGAGTTGAGGCCACTATGACGTTCTCAAAAGAAATCTCAAACAAGTAGATGCTCCTATTAAAGGGAATTAGGCAGAAGAGGTGCAGCCTTGGGAGATGGAATTTGGCTGCTGTCATCTTTTCTTATTTTCTAATTAAGATTTTTCAAGGAGTAGGAGGAGTTAACCAGCATCTGTACCTCGTAGGAGAGGAATGGACAGGACACAGTCTGTGTACCAAAATGGCAGCAAGGAAGAGACAGTGCCAATCAGAGAATAAAATTACCACTGATATGGAGATCACCGCCATTGTAGAAGGCGCTACCTGCCAAAGCGCCGGTGTGGGCACAGTTATGTTCCACTTGGTTTTCCCCAATGTAATGTATTTTTTCACATGTGCAGCAGATCATAATACATTTTTAGCTGAACAGCAATTCTAGCAGCAACAGACTGACATTGCCCAAATTAACTGTGACAGTAGGGAAAGAACTAAGAGAGCCTATTCTATTAAAACAAGTGCGATTTTTAAAAATTGCCCAGAATGCTAATTTTATAGGGAGAGAGAGGAGAACAAGCGAGAAATAAATAGAAGGCATAACACCAGCTACATCCTATGGTTACTCTAATTTAGAATCATAAAATTGCACCATTGTGTGTTTCAAAATATTCACACTCTGAGTTTTAACTTTACCCACTTTCTTCTCTCTGTTTAGCGAATAGCTATATCTTTAAATACATAAATTTAAGTGCACCAAATGCTTGAAAGAAATTCATCTGGCTGAGGTGATCTTTTATCACCAGCGACCACATTTTGTGCTTTTCGTGGATGACAGTACAAAGAAAATTTTTCAAAAAGGAGACAGAATACTGACTGTCTAATACTGTACTTAAACGTCGTCCCTAAATTTCAACGTATAAAAATAATCAGCCAGTGTGTACACATGGCTGAACAGGCCAGGCAGACCTAAGGCCATGGCTGATCAGAGCTGGTGGGACCAGAATCTCGTCCCCAGGATTGCACCGTGGGAGACCTGGCTCTGCCACTTCAGAGGGGCTGGCTGACCACACAGGTCTGGACGTTGGTCACTTGCTGTGGTAGCTTGAAATCTCTCCACGCTATGGGAGTGGATGAAAACTCTAGTCTAATTTCATTTGTGAAACCCTGAAGCCTCTCCCTTCCCCTATGCTCCACGTTATCAAGTGGGGGTGCAATAATCTTAAAATTAAACTAGAAAACCTGGTGTTTGGGGGCTCTGAAAATAGCTAAATTTATAAGGATTATTATGTAACAAAGGAAAACGTTCTCCTTGAGTTTGCATTTTAATTTTCAAGTTTTATTTTGAACTTCTTAACAAAAACACTGATGCAAAATGCAAAAATGAATTTTCATTAAAAATAATCTTAATTTTGCCACTATAATATAATTATGATCTCATTATTATCATGATACTCCCTTAATCAGAACTTCTTGAAAGCACTAGAACATATGAATGAACTGTCACCAAATGAAATAAATTAGGGTATGAATCGATCACTAGAATTCACTCTAAAAATCCAGTGTCAATCGGATGCAGGGGATCAAAGTCCCCCTCAATTAATGGTGGAGTGGGCATCACCATCCCAGAGTCCTCAGGATTGGGAAACGAACTATGGGCTAAAATAAACTTGCCAGTATTCTACTACAGACTACTTGTGATTCTAGCAATGGAAGAAATACCATTGTTGTGGAGGCAGTGACCCACGGATGTTCTGGGGTTAGGGAGAGGGAAAAACAGGTGTAATAGGGGGGCATTTTCAGGACTTGGGAATCATATGAATGACTTTACAATGACAGACACAGGCCTATATATCCAGCCAGAACCTACAGAGTCGAATGGGAAAGAGTGCAAACTACAATGTAAACTATAATTCATGCTTAGTGGCAATGCTCCAAAATGTATTTATCAATTGCAATGAAGGTACCACGCTGATGAAAGATGTTGCTAATGTGGGAAAATGTGGGAGGGGTGGGGAGCAGGACTTATGGGAATCCCCTATATATTCTTTATAACATTTATATAATCAAAGTATCTTTTAAAAAATAAAAAAAAGTGGGAAAAAAAATCCAGTGTCAAATTCACCATGGTTAATAATGTTTGACCCATCAACTGCCACTCCATGATGAACCTAGTATAAGCAATGGGTCTTATATTAGTACTAATCCAAATACAGGTTTCCAGAAGTAACAATATTAAGAAAGAGAAGGAGGGGAACAGTGTTAGAATCTGAAAGTATCAGTTGTTACAAATGTGGAAGATACTGGTATGCAACAACATTTACTGACTGCCATTTTGTTCCAAGACTGCAGACTAGTTTACAAATGAAACTGGACGTATATGTGACTATTTCCAAAAGCATTCCAAATGAGGCCAGAATCAGGTGATTCCAGTTAACACATCAAAGAAACAATGCACAGTGACTCATTAAGTGGTCAAGTTTTAAGACATTCTCATTTGGATTACTCAAAAAATAATAATAAAAAATGCAATTGAACACCAGCAACATTTAAGGTATCAAACAGTATGGAATTAGACATGAGTGTTATGGACATAAATGAAGCCCCACAAACTAGAACCCCACTTACTATTTCATTTTCAACACAGAATTACAGAAGCAAAGGACTAGTTCAGGTTAAACTGCACACTTAGCACATGACACTAAAATACCAAACTGATTAAGTGCCAATAGAGAAAGAATTAAAAATCAAGGAAAGGAATCACTGCGATGGTTAATGTCATGGGTCAATTTGGCTAGGTTATGGTGTTGAATTGCTTGATCAAACAAGCACTGGCCTGATTGTTACTGTGAGGGCATTTTGTGGATTTAAATCATTGGTCAGAGCTGAGCCTTGAATCTCAACAGAGTTGCAACACCTACCCTCCAGTTCACTGGACTCACTCAGGACAACTTACAAGGAGGTGTGATGGACAACGACGACCCCAAGGAACAGAGAGAATCTGCAAGTGCAAGCAAGATCGTCCCATCCACCTGCCCCATGGGATCCAAGCCCCCTCTCAAGTAGAGGTGGAGTGGGCAGCCCCATCTCAGAACCCTCAGGCTGGGGAATGAACGATGGACTAAAGTAGACTTACTGATATTCCAGTATAGACTTATTGTGATTCTAGCAATGGAAGAACTTATATCATTGATGTGGAGGCAGTGGCCACTGGAGGTTCTGAGGGGAGGGAGAGGGAAAAAACAGGTGTAACACGATATGAAGGCATTTTCAGGACTTAGGAATTGTCCTGAATGCAACGACAGATACAGGCCATTATATCTCTTGCCATTAACTTGCAAAATTGTGTGGGAGAGAGTGGAAACTATGATGTAAGCTATAATCCATGCTTAGTGGCAATGCTCCAATATGTGTTCATCAATTGTAACAAATGTACTACACTAATGAAGGATGTTAATGTGGGAAAATGTAGGAGTGTTAGGGAACGGGACATATGGGAATCCCCTATATTTTTTATGTAACATTTATGTAATCTAAGCATCTTTTAAAAAATAATAATATATTTAAAAAATAATAATAGGTAAATAAATCATTAGTCAGTTGGACTGCATCTACGACTGATTACATCTACAATCAACAAGGAGACTGCGTTCGGCAATGAGGTCTCATTCAATCGATTAAAGGCCTTAAAGGGACAACTGTAGATTTCAGCAGTCAGAAAAAAAGAAAAAAAAATAGAATTTCTATCTCTATTTCAGCCAGCCAGCTTCTTGGAAATCATCTAAACTTTCACTAGATCTCCGAACTTGGGGCCTGCCCGATGGAATTTGGAATTGCGAGAACCAATTGCTATAATAATTCTCTTAATATTTACTTACACATATGCATATGTATCCTGTTGGTTCTGTTTCTCTGGGGAACAGTCACCATCATCTTTTGACTGGTCCATTGCAGTCGCCTCTTAACCAATCTCCCTGCTTCGGCTCTTGACTGTTGGCAGTCTAGTCCTACACAGCAAGCAGCTACGGCATTTGAAAAAACTAAGTCACCCCCTCACTCAAAACTCACTTCACTTGAGTCTACACCATGGGCTACAGCTTCCCATCTCCTTCCACTCCTCCTGCTCACGACCCCAGCTCCACAGGCAATCTTGCTGTCCCTAAACGTGGCAGGTGCACCCCTTCCTCAGGACCTTTGACTGACTGTTCCCTCTGTCAGCAATGCTGTGCCTTCAGATGCTTTGCACGGCTCATTTCCTTAACGCATTCAGATCTCTGCTCAAACGTCAGATAATTACAGAGGTTTTCCCTGACATCCCAATTTAAATTAGCCTGTCTCCCCACCAATTATTTTATCAGGTCGCCCTCTATTATTTTTGTCCATAACACTTAAATATAGGGGTGTGTGTGTATATATATATATACATATGTATATATATATATAGCGGTAACATGTATATAACACAGAATATCCCATTTTAATCATTTTGAAGTGTACATTTCAGTTTACACTCACAAGGCCGTGCTACCATTCCTACCAGCCATGACCAAAACTTGTTTGTGACCCGAAACAGAACTATTAAGGAAAAACGAACCATTCCCTACTCCTCAAAGTCCCTGGCAACCTGTATCTACCTTTTGTCTCTATGAACGTGCTTATTATAGATGTTTCATGTGAGTGGACCTCATATGCTATTTGTCCTTTTGTGTCTATCTGATTTTACTCAAAATAATGATTTCAAGGCTCGTGCATGTTGTAGCACGTATCAGAACTGCCTTTTTACTGTTGAATAACATTCTGTTACATGTATATACCACATTTTGCTTATCCATTTGTGGATGGACACGTGGGTTAGCCCCACCTTTTAGCTATTGTGAATAATGCTGCTATGAACATCAGTGTACAAGCATCTGTTCAAATTCCTGTTTTCAATTCTTGCATATACCTAGAAGCAGAATTGCTGGGTCACATGGTAATTTGTTGTTCAGCTTTTTGAGGAATTGCCAAACTGTTTTCCACAGGTGCACCATTTTAATTTCCCATCAACAAGTACAAGGGTTCCAATTTCTCTGTATCCTCACCAACCCTTGTTATTTTCCGTTTTTAAAATAATAGCCACCCTGGTTGAATGTGGAGTGATAACTCACTGAGGTTTTGATTTCTATTTCCCGAATGACTAATCATGTTGAGAACTATTCCATGAGCTTATTGACCATTTGTATATCTTCTTTGGAGAATTATTTATTCATGTCCCTTGCCCACTTTTAAATTTATCTATTTTTCTGCTCGTGCTTTTGGTGTTACATCTAAGAAAGTATTGCCAAATCCAAGGACATGAAGGTTTTCCCCCATATTTTCTTGTAAAATTTTTATGGTTTTACCTCTTATGTTTAGGTCTTTGATCCAGTTTGAGTTAATTTTTGAATATGGTGTGAGGTAGGGGTCTAACTTCATTATTCGTGTGTAGGTATATAGTTTTCTTAGCCACTTTGCTGAAGAGACTATTCTGTCCCCGTTTAAGGTACCTGAAACCTGCTGAAAATCGGTTGACCAGAGATTTTTTGTTTTACCTCGAGACTCTCAATTCTGTTCCATTGGTCTATCTATGTGTCCTTATGCCAGTACTACCCTCTCGTGATCACAATGACTTTGCAGTAAGTTTTGAAACTGGGAAGTGAGATCTTCAACTTTGTTCTATTTCAAGACTTTTCTGACTATTTGGGGCACCTTGCAATTTCATATGAATTTGAGGATTGGCTTTTCCATTTCTGAAAAACAAACAAACAAACAAAAAAAACCACTTCTGAGATTTGGATAGGTATTTTGTTGTCTCTGTAGATCATTTTGGGTAGTACTGACATTTAACAATATTAAGTCAGTCCAAGAACATAATGAAATATATTTTTGCTCATCTATTACATGTCTTCTCCCACTATTAAGGTGGGGTCTTCTACTATTTTGTTAACTGTTTTATATCACCACACTAAAATAATCCCCAGAACAGAGTATGTGCTCAACAAATTTTGTGGAATAAGTGAAATTTTTTAAAAAGATTTACTTTAAAAATTGTTGTAAGGATCTTTTCTGCATTTAAATCAAGGGAGGAAATGAAAATTGAAGCATGAATTTTTAAATAAATTGACAAATTTTAAAATGGATAGTGAAATACAACTGATATAGAATAGCCAAATCAAAGTTGAAAAGGAAAACAAAGTTGAAAGACATACACAACAGTATGATATTGGCTTAAGAATAGACATATGGATCAATGAAACAGAACAGCGTTAAGAACAGGTTCATACATATGTTATCAAATGATTTTCAATAAAGATGTCTAGAAAAATCAATTGGGAAATGATAGATACTTTAACAAATGGAAACTGGATACCCACAAGGAAAAAAAGCTCTCTTCATTATTCTATACACAAAATTAAATGAAAATTGACTACAGACCTAAACTTAAAAGCTATAACCATAACATATTACATAAAAAATATATAAGACAATTTTTGTGTGCGATCTTGGGGTAAGCAACAATACTTTTAACAGGATGCAAAATGCACTAACCAAAAAATAAATAAAGGAATTAATTGGACTTTATCAAAATTTAAAATGTCTGCTCATCAAAAAATACAATAAAGAAAATGAATAGCCAAGCCATAAATTGGGAAGAATATCTGCAATACATATATCTGACAATAGATTAATATCTAGAATATGTATAGAGCTCCTACAAAGAATCAAAAACAGACAAATAATCCAATAAAATAATAAGCAAAAGATATGAATAAACACTTCACAGTGACCAGTAAGCACGTGGAAAGGTGCTCAACATCACTGACCACCAGTAAAAGGCAAACTATAACTACAATGAGATACCATTTTACACCCATCACGAAAGCTAAAACGAAAAAGTCTGACAATATAAAACACCGACAAGCGTGTAGAGCAGCTGAAATATAACCATTTAAACGTTAAATGGTGTATCTCTGGAGAACTGTTTGGCAGTTTCTTTTAAAGTTAAATATACAACTTACCCTATGACCCTGCAATTCTATTCCTAGGTAGTTATGTAAGAGAAATGAAAATATATATTCACAAAAAGACTCACATAGTTACATAAGAAAGTTTACCACGGCCTTATTTATAAAAGCCCAAAACTGGAGACAACCTACGGGTTCATCGACAAGAGGATAGGAAAATTAATTGCGGTATATTCATACAATGGAATACTAAGAAAAAAAAAAAGAAACTAACTACTGATACACACAATAACATGGATGCATCTCACAGACGTTATATCACACACAAGATGCCAGACACTTAAGAATACATACTGTATGACTTATACAAAGCCCAGCAGGTAAAAGTCATCTGTAGTGACAGAAATCATGACAGCCATTGCCCCTGGGCAGCGAATTGTCAAGAAAGGAACATGAGGGAACTTTCTGAGGTGATATACATGTTCTGAATCGTATTTTGGAAAGGAGATACACATATGTCAAAAGCCACTGAACTGAGCACTTGTGATTTATACATTTTACTCTACCTAAATTGTATCTCAATAAAAAGGGGGGGTTATAGGGTGGGTGTGAAAATTGTTCTGTATCTGTGGGGGAGCCTATAAAGCTCTGCTTTATTTTCATAAAACATGGCAAGCCCGGAACATTTCCAAAACAAGTCATGATTTTTTCCTGATGCTTCTTTCACTGCATCATTACTTGCATTTTCAAGGCCTAGGGGGGATATTCAGTCAACAATTAACCAGACAGTAAAAAGAAAGATGGTCACAAAAACAGTGTCCTTTGAAAATACATCATTTTCTACGTGGCTTAATTTAATCTCTTAGCAGTGGACTGAAGATGCATGCCTTTGATGCCATGCTCAGCAATTGTACATGACATATGGTGTAATTAAAAAAGAGCAACTCAGATAGATAAATAGCACAAAGGTTTTAAAAATTTGCAGGCTGAAAATGAGAATCGGGGAGTTTGCATATCTGCTCAATTCTTAAATGGTCAACTTTAAGGATACTTGAAAACTTAACAAAAAAAATATCAATAAAATTTGCAAAGAGAGCATACAGATTGCATTAGAAAACTATGATAAGAACTCCAGACTTTTTTAGAAAGTGAAATTATGAAGAAAATAATCTTTGGTGATAAATGCACCGTCAGCCAGTTGCCTCGTCCTCTAAACCAGACGGAATTTAATGTGGCACCTATGTGTGCTTTCCTTCAATTATTTGACAAGTATCTGATCCTCACAGAGATCTATATTTTTTAATTCACCAGAAGCTTAGAGCAAATTTCTAGGACTCATCTATGAGAGCATCTTAACTATGGGATACTTGACCAAGATCAGATGTGCTCTTTTAAGATTAATTTTGGTAGCCATGTGGAGGAAAGGTAGATTAACAAGGGAATCTGCATGGACTTGTTTCAATCAGTTGCAAAGACTTAAACGCAGAACTGAGGCTTTCCTGAGATGAAGAAGGAACTCCCTCTGTGCAACAGACATTTCAGTCCACACCCAAGATTTTCAGCGTGCCCTTCCTGATGGCCTGCCCAGCCCCACGGGCTTATAACAGATTCCTTAGTATGTGTCTCCTACTGGCTTTGTGCAGGGCTGCAGGGCACATATGGCATTCTACTTAGCAATTCCTGGCGCCTGCCACTTAAACACTAGCAGCATTCAATGTCACCGATAAAAAAAAAATACCCTCCCCCCCCCACATTTCCAAATAACCCCTGATGGGGGTGAGGAAAGGGTGCGCTGACTCACTAGTAGTTGTGGGGACGAGACTAGAGGAGGGAAAGTTGACACTGCAATGATCCAATGTGAGGCAACGCAGATGAGACCTGAAAGGCTCTGATGGATTTGTCAAACATTTCGGAGACGGAATTGCTGGAGCTTGCTCACCAAATGGATGAAGGGTTTGAGGGAGAGTGAACTGAAGATGTCAAAGTCCCAGTTAAAGCAATGAGGGGCTGGAATGTGGCTGGGCTATGGGAAGAGTGTCCATTCGCTGTGGGACTTGCTGAGTGTGAGGTACCAGCTGGATATGCTAGAGAGGCTGAGCTCACACAGGCAGCGCTGGGAGACTTCGGCCTATGGGTGTGGAAATTAGGTTGTGAAGTCCCAAAGTATTTTGCTCCCTTAGAAATTTCTGTGACGTTCCCCTCCTCCCCTCCCGCAGAGCCCTTCCACCATGGAGACCTGGTCAGGCCTTGAGGCTGACTGGCCCAAGGGAAGGCAGGGAAAGTGAGGGAAATGATGGAAGGGCGGTTTCTGTCAGAGAGGACAGGGAACTGGGAATCCCTTCGGAAGTTCCAGAACAAGCTTGAGAGAAAGGAGAAAGAGAGATGAGAGGGCAGGTGCAAGTACCCTAGTTTCTTCCTCCTGGTGCCCACTCTAAGCAGAGATGCACCTCAGGAGTGGAGGGTGAGTTGGACATCTAATGTGAGGCCCCTGAGGGCAGAGGCCTTGTTTGTTTTGTGCTTTGTGGTGGAGCCTAACACCTTATAATAAATATCTGTGTAGTGAATGGCTGAAGGCCTGGAATCTGCTATAGAGGAATAAGAAAGGATGAAGAGGGAACCTGAGCTGGAAGAACTAAGATAGTTCCACCACTCTTAACTAGCTCCCCTTGGACTGAGTGTGGCATGCAGGGAACTCTAAAGCTCCCACGCGCCCCAGAGGGAATGTGTGAGATGGCTGGGAGTCTGGTTGGTGAGTTTACCAGACAATCCCTGCCCTGGGGGTCCACAAAGTAGGCTGTTCAAACCAAGGAAGCCAAGGAACCCATAATCAGGTCTCAGAGGACAAGCAGGGATAGTGACCCCAAGGTGGGAGTTCAGAAATGGTGGGTCATGGGCTTGTGTTGAGGAAACAAGCCATGAGTTACAGATGGCACAGACATTTGACAAGGATGGCACTCGCTGCACCGAATCCAAAGGAGAGGAGCTCGCTTCACCCAAAAGTTAGCATAGGCCAACAGAGGAAGGCAGCACGCAGAGTCCCTGTCCCTCTGCCATCAGCACGGTGATGTTGAAGCTTCCTTTTGTACCCACTGCCATCTTGGGAGAAGGAAATGGAGGGAGAATCATGCACTGAAAGTCAGGAGACCCGAGTTTCAGTCCTGGGTCTGCCGCTAGCTAAAATGGGTGACCTTGGGCAAGTCTCTACACTTCTCTCAGTTTCCCTTGCCTCCCCCATGAAGGTAAAGCACATCACTTCTAAGGTTGTGTCTCAGTCCTAAGTGAGGTTAGCACCTCCCTAGGAACCTAATTGCCTCAGCTAAGCTGGTCTATCTGGAAGTCCTGCACTTTTCCTATTCTCTTCCACCCAGAAATGACTACCTTAGTTTTCCAGATCCAATCTTACCCTCTTTGCTCTGGAAGCCTTTCTGAGCCCATCTCATATGGTCTTTGCCAGAAATCTCTGGAATCATTAGAAATTTCCTCTTGCATATCGATCTTAGCGTCCCAAGGATACTGTAAGTTAATTCAAGCCTGGGACCATTGCTTATAATTTTTTATAACCTTCCGAGCACCAAGCATAATTCCTTACATTTGCAAGATATTCAATAAACCCTTGTCCTTTCATTATTAATTGCAGACTGCATGCACTTTCAATTTTTCTCAGTTTGTGTTGTCCCTGATAGGCTCATGGATGAAAAAGTTCTCCAAACTGAATCAAATTACCAAACTTGTAAGAAGAAATCATCATTAAGCTTTAAAACAGGGGTGGTGAAGATAAAGCTCCTGTCAAATAGCATTGGAAGAGAAATGATAATCCCTATAAATCTCATCGTGGGAGAACATGCTTCTCTCATGATGACTCTTCAGTCTCCTTCGAACATTCAACTCTGCCCAGTTGTACACATAGAAACCTGCTTTATTCATCCACGTAAATGTCCGCAAAATCTCACTAATCTGAATGAAATAGAAGTTTTCTGTTGATTCTCCAAGCTCTTCCAGAGTGGAATTCTTGTTTTTAAATTAAAGATGTGGTAGGTTTACAGAAAAAGCATGCATAAAACACAGACTTCCCATATACCACCCTATTAGCGCATTAGTGCGGTACACTTGTTGCAATTCATGAAAGAATATTTTTATAATTGTACTATGAACTATTCTCCATCCTTTACAACAGGGTTCACTGTGTTGTACAGTTCTATATTTTCTTTCTATTCTAAAAATATATATACAATCTAAAACTTCCCCTTTCCACCACCTTCACATATACAATCCAGTGGCGGTAATTACATTCATAATGTCGTGCTACCATCACCTCCATTCACAGAAAAACTTTACGATCAACCCAAACAGAAACTCTGCACGATTTAAGTATTAACTCCCGATTCCCTAATGAAGGAAGACTGGAATTGAAAAAAAAATATCCATCCTTGTATTCAGTAGTGAAGACCCAAGCAGTACACCATTTAGAAATGTCTGTAGCCAATTTTTCTGCCACGGCTGTAGGATAATATGTAGAGGGCAATGATTTTCTGTGTTGAAGCTGTACACAGTTCCCAACCACAGATTACGATTTTGGCCATAATGCCACCTCTCTATTATGATACTCTCCTTTGCGATCACACATTTAAGTAAGAATTGCACCTCACTTTCTCTCTGCTTATTTCTTATCATTCTGGAATCTGTGTTCTCCTTAAGATGCCTTATTTTGAATTCTAAAAATTAGAAAGCCTAACATTCTTCAAATGGAACATTTCAAAGGAAAGACACAGTTGCATTCCCGCTTCACTTTCACAGAGATTAAACCACCGTACCAGGAGCGAAGTTTATTACTGAAGATTTCTCTGTCCCTTTGAAGTACATATTAATACTTTTCTTTTACCAGCCTGTTTATGAAAATTGCCATAATTAAGAATGAGCTGCAATGTGCAAGTAAATAGCACACTCTCCCATGAGATAGGAGCCTTAATGTTTCTTATCAGTTGTTTCCTTTCCAAGTAATTTGCAAAGTTTCAGTAATTCACAATGGATCTCTTATGTGTGTTGAGAATTCATAAATTTCTACTGAACCCACTAATTTCTCTTTCCTTTGGCTACTATTTATCATTGGGTTGTGTAATTGCAGTATTAATACTAACTGTTCAGGGAGAATATTCTACTATATTTGAAATGAAACATAATACTGCTTAAGAAAAAAAGAGATATAAAATTTTACACCTATAATTTTTCTGCCAGCAACAGCATGGATTTAAGTTTCAAAAAAACAATAATTGTCCCCCAGTGACAACAACGCCAATTAACTGCATGCTGTCTTTTGATGAAATGTAATCATGTTTCCTTCTCAGTTCTTTAATAAAGCTGCATTTTTTCCTTTCTGTTACAATTTGATTAACCTTGAAATGGGAAATTATCAGTATATATAAAATACTGCAAGAGGAGGATGGATTTTATGACTCTTTAAAGTAATTTTCTAAACTTTGCTTTGAATTAAAGCACTTCTCTAGTTCTTATAAGGCTGAACACTCCCTGAAAGTTTTGAGGCTGGCTAGTGGCAGGTGCTCAATAAATATTCACTGACTGCATGAATAATATACATCGATTTAATGCTACTGACCACTTGGACCAGTTAGCACTAGATTAATAAGTGATATCAAGAAGATCTTCCTCTAATATTAGCATCGGTCATTTTATGTAATTGATGTAGCTTACAATTCTATGCCACTTTTTAATTTGCCTAGTATTTTCAAACATATTGACTTACATAATCCTAGGACATTCTGGGGTAGGTATTTTCTCCCTTTTTCTACAGATGAGTGTTTTTAACTTGGTGGGACTAGGTAGCATGACAAAACTCATTCCAATAATGCACAGTGATACCTAACAAAAGCATAAAAATAAAAAAATCCCATGTATAATTTCTCCCACATTATCATGATCATTTGTGTGCAAATCAAGGTTTTTCACATTGAATTAAATGTGATTCGTTAGAAGAGCCTACTGATCAAAAATGACACTGAAAATCTTTTCATGAAGTGGAAACACCCCTAACTGCATTGATTGGCAATCGAGTTTCGAAATATTGGGGTTTGCCATACATGTGAGACACAGTCAAGCAAACAGAGCCGTCTGGGGAGCACATAGACCTCAGAGCTCGCCAGGCCACAGCTCAGCGAAGGCCTGCACTGCTGCTCTGAATGACTGCATGAATTCTCTCAACGCCACTTTATTTATGGTTCAATGTGTTTATTCTTTATATGAGAAAAATAGATCGTTTTGCTCCCAGTTACACCTTTAATCTTACAAATCTATTTTGACACTACTGATTTCAAAAATCTGTAGATTGCTTTCTAGAGACAACGAGATCAAGCCAGAACTAAACAGAAATGTTACTCAGGTGTGAGCGACCTGAGAGTCATCAGCTAATGAGTGCCTTTTTACTTTATTACTATATACTAAGGCCCCCTAGTGCCCATGAGCTAAGAGTAACAGTGTCCCCACCAGTCTCCCCAAGGGGTCTCAGGAGCCTTCTGGGAATCCTGGTCGCCTCTTGCTGAACCTCGCTTCTTAGAGCTGGCCCCATCTCTTTGCCCTTTTTCTTTCAAACACGGGTCACAGCCCCCATTTCCCTATGATGTCCAAAAGCACCATCCGCGCAAAGCAGTTGTGGGTAATGGCTCTTGGTTATAGATGTAGGAGTGACAGCAGAGGGTGGGCGGTGTCGTTGACTATTAAGCATCCAGCTTCTCGGAAGTCCCTAGACCACGTCCATCCCAGGGTATTTCTTTCTGACTGCTTCTCTTCATCAAGCCCCACAGCGTCACGCCTTGTTTCTCTCCCGCCTCCTCGTCTCTTTTACAGCTCTTTGCATCCAAACTCTTTCTAACACAACCCCTACAAAGCCAAAATTCCCTCCTTACACTACAGAGCTCTCCCTTTTGTCTTACCTGGCCGTGGTCTGAGACCTAGATTTCGACACTTATAACGGCCCTTCCAACACATATTAAAATGTTTCAATCATTTCTGGGATTTGCTTCAAAATAATCTGGGGTAGCAGGAAGGGAGAAGTGAGTC
>JAQZBX010027814.1:0-28146 GCA_029593785.1 Cabassous unicinctus
CTTCCTTCCTTCCTTCCTTCCTTCCTTCCTTCCTTCCTTCCTTCCTTCCTTCCTTCCTTCCTTCCTTCCTTCCTTCCTTCCTTCTTTCCTTCTGATAATGGTATCTTCTGTGCTAATAATGGTCCTTGCTCTCAATTCTCATCAATTTAATTACTAAATTGAGCTTTACCTACAGATACCCACCTCCTTTTCACTAAAAAAAATTTACTCCCACCCCCCCAGAGTAATATGAACAGAATAATATCACCTCCTGAAGTTATGTGACTCTTCTCTAAATTACCATCTCTCTCTCTGAGTTTATTTTTCAAGCATTTATCAGTTTATGTTGTTATTGCTGTTTTCTTTTTCCATCTGTCTCAAACACAAGACTATGGATGTATTCAAGTAGGGAATATATTTTGCAAGTTTGATCACCACCATTCCTAATTCAGTACGTGAAATACAGTAGGGACACAATAAATGTTTAATAAGCATGGTGCATTTTAATTTCTTTTACTGTTGGAAAAAAAGAATTGTGCTCTGTTAGAAATAATCACAAGTTCAGATAGTTGTTGAAGAAATTACAAAATAAAATATCAGTAAATACAACTCCATAAAAAATTTAAAATCTTCAATATAAAAGTTCTACATGTAAACACACACACACACATACACAAATGTGGGGAACATTATTGAAATAAATGCAACAAATAGTAAGGAAATTGTATTTTTAGCTGAATCACTCTGATAAGCCAACTTTAACCACTTTGAAGGTTATTACATTTTCCCCATTGTTTCTAGAATATTAACCATTGGTCTCAGTATTAAGTATTCATGAACATCTTTTTGTTTGTTTTCATTTGTTGTTTTAGTGGAAAATTTGGCAATATTGTACAGACTGCTATCCAACTGAAATTTTAAACTAGCAGAAGCTAATACTATTACCTTAATCATTTTGTTTAATTTTCTCATGGGTGTCTGTGCAATATCACATGTATTCAGTGATGTATTTTGGATGAATAAATGGATTTCTTAATTCTCTTGTAATAGCATGATAATTCATAGTATGCTTTCAAACATATTTCATTATGAAAAAATGACAATATACACCTAGCCATTTATTCTATTTTCTTTGTTTCAGATTGTTAAACCCTTAGGGAAGAAATAGGGTCTTGTTCAGCATCTTACACATACAGCTACCTGTAACTGTCTTTACACAGGATTGTCTTGTTAAATGATATGTATTCATTTAAAAAATAAACAATAAATCACTGTTAGCACATTACATTTCCACTAAATGTCCATGTTATTGTATCAGATAAAATTCCTTGACAAGTGATTAGAATCTAGTTAAAAATTGCTCTTAGGTTGATATTTGGATTGTGTTCTAGTGAAAATTGTATTATAAGAAAGATTTTATTGCGTTGATGAACTATTCAACCACTTTCCCAGAGAATTTAAAGTACTTTGTAACATAAAAGACAATATTTTATACCCACCCTAATTATAATCTATAGATTTAATCATGTTAAACTAACTGCTATGGAAAGAGAGTTCCATGGGTGTTTCACCTGTTTTTGTCTAGTATGTGGAAAGCATAGTTCTGTACCCCAAGTAATGAATGGCACATGTAATTTTTTCATATAGGGATGCTGCATTATTTCAAGTCCTCTGAGAAGCAGACACCAAGAAAGAGTGATGTGTACAAGTTTTTTTTATTAAGAGAAATGCCTGCATGAAAAAAAAGAGGGAGGGAGCCCTTACCCAAAGGTAAGGCTGGAGCAGCTGGGTAAAGCTAAGAAAACTACCAACTCACCATGCAAGCCTGACACTGGGTAGAAAGAAGATGGAGAGAATGAAGAGGATGGTGAATGGACATGTCATATACTGCCCTGCAGTCTAAGGAAGATTTGGTTCAGCAAAGCCACTGGTGTCTCCTCAAGTCAAAGTCAGCTGTCAGAGAAGGGTCTGGACTTTCAGGAACAGGTCTGCCTTCTATCCCTGCCATCTTCATTCACTAGCTGTTAGAAGCCTGTGGGAGGTGTGTCCTCAGCTCAAAGATGTAACAGCTTTTCCAAGTGCAGTGTAGGCCTTTGGATAATTATACTCACTGAAGGTGGAGTTCTGAAAGGCCCTTTCTCACAGCCACCAGAGATGTTCCTCAAATGAATGAAGAAATGGAACAGAATTCAATTCTTGAAAGAAAGGAACCAAATATAAAAATCTGTACAGGAATAAAAAAACCAGTCGCCCAGTATATAGGTTGGGGTAGATTAGGCAGTGAAACTAAATCCACCCTAACATGTAATGGCTCAATAAAACAGAGGTTTTTGTTGTTCACAAGGCAGTTCAGTGACATGGAACTTGGGAGATGAGGAGGTTTTCTCTTACACATAGTCAATGAGAGGCACAGGCAACAGTAATTCTGCTCTTTTCAATACGTGACTTCCAAACTTGCCATGGAGTAAGGGGTACAGTCAGCATCCCAGTTGGCTAGAGGGGAAACAATATGGGAAATATATATGGGAGATTTTTATGGTCAAGGCCTTGAAGTGGTACACAGTTCTACTCATTTTCCATTGCCTAAAACTCAGTGATATGGCCCCACCCAACTACATGCCCAGGAAAAGAAGAGAATGAATTTTGTTGTACAGCTGTCCTTCTCTATCATACCTGGAAATTATCAAATATCAATATCTGTCCCATCAAGTAAATAAAACAAAAGAATGACCAAAATTCTCAGTTTTTATCCAGCTGTTTGACATCATGTAAATACAGAAAATCATATGTAACTAATGCTTTCAGGATTAAAGGTGTATACAATATTTGGATACACATTACTAGAAAGTAAGCAAAGTAAATTATTCATATACTAAAAAGATTATAATTCCATATTTCATAATTGATAATTTCCTCCCATCTTTTATAAATGGAAAATTGAAATTAAGTATTTTATAATTAGAATTATAGATGGCCCAAATGGGAATATATGGAGTTGGATAAATTCAGCATGTTGAATCAGTCCTATAAATAAATTCCTCTTCATTTTTGTTTTACAGATTTTAAAAGCATATTTTCAGGCTCATCTTTTTTTTTTATACTACCTTTTTTCACAGTGTTTACCAATTCTCAGACTTCTTTCTTTCTTTCTTTATTATTTATTTATTATTTTTTAAAAAGATGTTTAGATTACATAAATATTACATAAAATATAGGAGATTTCCATATGCCCTACTCCCCACACCTCCTACATTTACCCACATTAACAATATCCTTCATTAGTGTCATACATTCATTGCAATTGATGAACACATTTTGGAGCATTGCCATTAAGCATGGATTATAGTTTACATTGTAGTTTACACTCTCTTCTATTTGATTCTGTAGGTTATGGCAAGATATATAATGGCCTGTATCTGTTGTTGCAGTTTAATTTAGAACAATTCTCAAGTCCCAAAGATGCCCCCGTATTACACCTGTTTTCCCTCTCCCTGCCTTCAGAACCTCCCGTAGCCACTGCCTCCACATCAATGATATAATTTCTTCCATTGCTAGAATCATAATAAGTCTATAGTAGAATACCAATAAGTTCACTCTAGTCCATAGATCATTCCCCAATCCTGAGGATTCTGGGATGGTGATGTCCACTCTACCTCTAATTAAGAGGGGGCTTCAGTCCCATATGGCCAATGGATGGGACTCTCTTGCTTGCAGTTGTAGACTTTCTTGGTTCCTTGGTGTGGTGGTTGTTCATTATCACTGCCTTGTTAGTTGTCCTGGGTGAGTCCAATGAACTGGAGAGTAGGTGTTGCAACTCCATTGGGTCACAGGGCCCAGCTGGCACATGGACAGTCCAAAGATTCAAGTTTCTTGGACATACACCTACCAACTCCAGCACCAGTAAGCCAATGCCATCTTGCTGGAATGCCTCACAGACTTCTAATGAGGAAACTAAAAGAAACTAAAGGAATACAGATTATATTTTAGTAGCAAAATGGTAAAAAATAATTAAAAATAAATAAGAACCAATTATCAGTCATACCAATCATTGTAGGAAAAAAAATACTAGTCAGACATGAACTCATCTCAGTATTCACATTGTGCTTTGCTCCCTATTTCTCCTTAATTTCTACCTAACTGTATAAAAATGTGTATTCTGACATCTATACAGTGCCCCATATTTCCCCACTGAACTGAAACCCAGCCTTAAATGTAGCTGTTTTATTTCCCTAGGCTGCTCCAGCAAATACAATGAAATGGGTTGGCTTAAACTATGGGAATTTACTAGCTTACACTTTTGAGGTTGGAAAAATGTACAAATCAAGGCATCAACAAGGTGATACTTTCTTCCTGAAGACCAGCTGCTCTCAATCCTTGGATCCTCTGCCACATGACAAGGCACATGGCACTATCTGCTGGTCTCTCCCTTCTCTTCTGGGTTTTGTTGATTTCAGCTTCTTCCTCTGTAAGTTTCTCTCTCTTTGTTTGAATTTCATCATCTTATAAAGGGCACCAGTAATAAGATTAAGACCCATTCTGGATGGGGAGTGTCACAACTTCACTGAATTAACTCATCAAAAGGCATTATTTACAATGGGTTTACCCACAGAAATAGACTAGATTTAAAAACATGTTTTTCTGGAGTATATACAGCTTCAAGCTATCTTACTCCATCCTCTGGACACTAAAACGACATGTTCTTTCTACATGCAATATACATTCATTCCCTCACAATATCCCAAAAGCCTTAAGTTATTTCAGAAACAATGCTTAGTACAAAGTTTCATCAAACTGGTTATAAGTGTGGTATGTCCTGGGGCACAATTAGCCTTTTTATGGGCCTGTGAAACCTAGAGAAAACATTACCTGCTTCCAATATACAATGGGGACAGGCATAGGATAAACATTTAGATACTGGAAGGGGGAAATTGGGAGGAAAACACGGGCCATGGGTTCCAAACAATTCTGAAAGCCTGCATGGCATAGTCCATTAAATTTTGAGGTCTGAGAGTCATCTATGGAATGATGTTTTGTCCTCTGTGCCTGAAGGAACAGCAGCCCCACACCTTTCAGGTGCTTGCACAGTGACCATGTTCTCCTTGAACACTGGGATGAAGGCTCCACCCTCTAAGAACACTGGAATGGTGGCCAGACTCTCTGCAATTCCCAGTGCATGTGCTCCACTCTCTCTGAAGACTGGGGTGGCAGCACTCTTCCTGAGCAACAGAGAGAAGGCCCACCCTCTCCAAGCACTGGGGAAGACTCACCCTTTCCACACACAGGGGTGGGCCTACTCCCTTGACCCTAGAAGATGTCTTTGCTCAAGACTTCAGCTTCCAATGGTTCTGCCCTTGAAGTGTTTTTTCCTTCAACCTGTACCTTTTCTATCCCTTTTAGTCCAGGGTGGTAGTAGTTCATTTCATACAGATCTTGCAAAAAAAAAACTTATCAGTTTTGCATGTAATACACAGTGGTCCAAATCATCAGACAAAAGAAATTTCCACAGATCTATCCTGGATTAACTACACTTCCAATACTTATTCCCACAGAAATTGCTGACTGGTTTCATATTTAGTTAACCCACACATGGAGCACTATTCTCTGGGAACTCACTTTCTAGAAGCTCAGAATTTTCCAATTTCTGGTTTCTTGTTGCCCAGGAATTCAGTTCTCAGCTTATCCTTTTCCTCTTTCATTTTACTATAAGCTGCAAGGAGAAACCAGACTGCACTTTCCACATTTAGCTTGGAGATCTCCTCATCTAAATATCCAGGTTCATCACTTTCAAGTTCTTTCTTTCATCCAACATCAGAACTCAATTTTACCAAGTTCTCTGCAACATTAAAATAGGGATCACTTTTCTTCCAGTTAACAATAAAACATTCATCATTTTCTACTAATCCCTCATCAGAAGTAACTTTAGCATCTATAATTCTATCAGCAGTCTCTTCGAAGTCATCTAGGCCTTTTCTATTAAGGACCTCACAATTCTTCCAGCCTCTACCCATGACCCAATTCCAAAGCCATTTCCACATTTTTGGTATTTGCAATAGCAGCACCTCACTCTCCTGGTACCAAAATCTGTTTTAGTTCCCTAGGCTGCTCCAGCAAATACCATGAATGACGTTGCTGAAACAATGGGAATTTATTACCTTATAGTTTTAGGTCAGGAAAATGTCCAAGTCAAGTCATCATCTAGGTGATGCTTTCTTACCAAAGACTGGCTGCTTGTGATCCTTGACCCCTCTGCCACATGGTAAGGCACCTGGCAGCATATGTTGATCTCTACCTTCTCTACCCAGTTTTGTTGATTTCATCTTCTTGTTTCCATGGCTTTCTCTCTCTTTGCATTTCATCCTCTTATAAAGGACTCAAGTAATAGGATTAAGACCCTCGTGAATGAGGTGGGTCACATCTTAACTGAAGTAACCTTATCAAAAGGTTCTACTTACAATGGGTTTATGCACAAGAGTGAATTAGATTTAAGAAGATGTTTTTCTGGGGTACATACAGCTTCAAACCACAACAATAGCCTAACGGTTATTAGTGTGGCTCCTAAAGTCAGGTGGACCTAGAGTGTAATGCCAACTATACTACTCATTAGTGGTGTGATGTGGAATTTGCAAGGTCCGTAAACTCTCTAAACCTTGATTTCTTCATCTATAAAATGGGAATGAGAATGTCTTCTTTATAAGTTGTTGTAAAGGATGAGTGAGGTGATCATTCATGGTGGTTAACACAAACCTGCTCAATCATGTTACAGGTTTTTCTTCTTACTATTAATAATAATATTATTTTTAACCCCATACTCTCAGTGATGTTCTGAAAACAGTTCTCAGTTTAGTCTTTGGTCCCTAAATAACTCTGTAGGAGAGTTTAATTTTTCAGTAACCTTGGGTTTCACAAGGGTCACCTAGGTTTTTGTCCTATGCCCCCGAAAGCTAATTTGTGCCCATGTTGCAGCTTCCCTTATGCCAACCCTGTTTCTTTTCTCTTTTTTTTTTGCTTTCTAAACTTTTTATAATGGAAAATTTCAAAAATACACAATAGTAGATAGTATAGTATGTACTCACCAACCCACTACAATAATTATCAATAAGATTTCATTATGCATCTTTGAAAGATAAGAACCCTTAAAAATCACAGCATCCTATCTATAACCCCCTAAAAATTTACCAATAATTCCTAAATATCCTATCAGTCAGGATTCCCATTTCTATTTAATTGTATTATTTTTAAAATGTCATTTTTCAACATTTTGGTTTTATTGCAATTCATCATCATATCTCAAGTCCCTTTGACTCTATAGGTCCCCCTTCATCTCTTTTTTCTCCTTTCAATTGGAATTGATATTTTTTTAGAGAAATTGTGAGTTAACAAAACAATCATGCATACCAAACAGGATTCTCATACATTGCTCTACCACAAGCACCTTACATTGTTGTGATGCATTTGTTACAAATGATGAAAGAACATCACATAATATTACTGCTATCTATATTCCATAGCTAATACTTGGTGTATTTGTCACATAAACCATCTTATCATTAACACCACATATTAGTACTATTTATTTGTTATAGCTTCTGAGAGAACTTTCTCATATTTTACTGTTAACTACAGTCCATCACCCACCTCAGGGTTCGCTGTGTTATATGGTCTCCTGCCTTTTACAGTCCATCCAAAGTGTACACTCAGTGGTTCTCAGTTTCATCACAGAGTTGTGCTGTCCTCACCTCAGTCCATTTTAGAGTATTTTCATTACTCCAAAGGGAAAAATCCCATTGGAATAATGAAAACATTCTATATACCACCCCCATTATTGAACCTTAACATTAGTATAGTACTTTCTTTGCCTTTGATGTAAAAATATTACATTATTACTGTTAACTATAGTCTATAATATATAGACTATAACATATACATTACTTATATTTTCCCATGTGTCACCATATTCTTAACAGCTTATAATAGAGGAACTTTCCTGTATTTGTACTATTAACCACAATCCTCCTTCACTAACAAAATCATTATATTATACAGTCCCTAGATTATCCTCTAGTTTCTTTCAATTGACATTCACCTCCCTAGACTTCCCCTTTTAGCCACAATCACCTTGATAAATCAGCAGTATTAGTTATGCCCACTATAATGTGTTACCATCAACTCTATTCATTTCTACACATTTACGTTCAACCTTAAGTTAAACATTCTATACACATTCAGCATCATGTCCCCCTTCTCAACCCACATTCTCCTGGTAACCTATAGTTAATAGTAGAACTCGATGAGTTTACTTATCATATTTAGTTCATATTAGTGAGAACATACAATATTTGTCTCTTTGAATCTGGCTTATTTCACTCAACATATTGTTCTCAAGGTTCTTCCATGTTAACATATGCATCCCATACAATGAAATACTATTTAGCTGTAAGAAGAAATGTTTCTTTGAGGCCCAGACTGAGTTCATGCTCTTCTCCTTATTTTAACTCTGGTTCCAATTGTTCTATTCCTTCCTGCCAGTTAAATCTTATATCTTATCAAGTATTTAAAATGGACTGGAATAACCAAGCCTCAGTTTTGGAACCTGCTCTTTGGTTTAAGGCACTTTTCTGGGTTGCTTTCTCTATCCTGGAGTCTGCTGTAGTATAACCCTAATGTTGTCCACATAGCTTGGTCTCACTTCATCTTTTTATGAGAGATAAGCCTTTCAAAGTCAAATAATATATTTCTGTTATGTGAAATTATTTTACATTAAATTTTCTGAGAAAATTTCCTTCCATTTTTGTATTTTAAATCTAGTTATACATCAGGTTTATCAACATCCTCATGTATAAGATTAAGCACAAAGGATAAATCATGATAAATGCATCTCTTTGTTTTTCTCAAGGTTAGAGTGAATAGTAAGATTATATTCTACATTGCTTATGATTGTTCATGAAAAGTTCGAATTGGAAAACAAAAATGCCATGCAATATGCTTTTTAGTTTTTTTCTAAAATAATGTCATGCACATATCTTTTAACAAGTACCCATCTTCCCTTTTATATAGTATATTTATTTTAACATTGTTCCACCTTTAAACTGCTCACTTTATACTTTGAAGAAAATTAAATACTGCTTCATGCAAATATTTTTCTTTTTGCATTATATCAGTATTTATTTTTCTTACACATACTCATTTTTTCATTTCACTATCATGCGCTAAGCTAATGTACTAGATGTTGGTAATTCAAAGATGAAGAATATAGGAACTGCCCATGTTCTCAGAGAGTAAACTTGAGCAGTCCATGCAGCTAACATAACTATTGCTATGTGGAATATATTTTATCTGTGAGATCATTCATTTTTTCATTAAGTATTTGTTGAGCATCTATGTATGCTACATCCACCATTTTCTAGGTGGTTGGAATGTAGTGATCAATAGGGAAATCGATTATTATCTATTTTCTGAGCCTATCCTAAATGGAACCTAATTGTCCATTTTTATGCCATGGTACTTCAGCTACACAGGAAAAAGGCATCAGAGAGATAAGAACAGGACTGACTCTTCCAGTAATTCTTCTATTCCCTGCACTGTACCTACACTCAACTTGGGCCTCTTTCCTCTCTACCATCACCATTTTCCTACATCTCAAGATTCAGGATGTAAACATCAGTGTCAGGTTCTGTTTCCCAACACAGTGCTTCTCTGCCATTTTGGTATTTGGGATGGTGAATTCTATGAAGCAAATGCTTGCTGCTTCTTCTCCTGGAAATGCTGCTTAAATACCACACCCAAAAACTTGAATAGAAAGGAAGTCCTTTCAATGTCTACAAAACAACCTCCTCTCCTAGATTTTCAGTCATGAACTTTTGAGATGAAAAAAAAAAAAACAAAAAAAACCCCTTTATATCACCTTTCTAAGCATTAAGAAGAGAAAAATAAAAGTCTTTGACTATTATGTAATTCTAATGACTCATTACACTTCAGTAAACGGGAAGAATGATCTCAAAGAATAAAGAGAATTGTTGAGGATGTCAACAAATTAGGACCTAGAAATTATTAAAAATGACCTGGTCTTGAGTTTATAAAAAAGATCAGTTCAGAATCGTGGAAATGGAGAATACCGTATTTTTAGGATATAGTAATGATGTCAAGAACTAAACAACACAGCTCTAACTATTTAAACACTTTATTTTACAATGTGTAGCATTTGTTCATATAATTCCAAAGCTATGAAAGTTTAGATTTTATCTACCTGACAAATAATTTAGATTCTCAACTTACCACATTCCATTTCTCCATTGAAGAAAACCAGCATGAGTAAAGTTTTGATATTCACTGACTTCCAAAAGTGGAAATAATGCTGAAAATTTTAATAAATAAGAAATTAGTTGTTTTACATATTAAATTCTCACATGGGGATACTGTATTATTTTCCAAATGAAAAACCTTGATTTTTATTGTCTACGTATATTCTTTGGTTCAACTTGACTGCAATTAATACAGCAAACCAAGTCACATAGATGCTGTAGGATTTCCCCCATACTCTTTTCCTTTTTCTTTTTAGAACTGGCAGACAATTGGCCTCATGTATTATAATTGTTCTCTAATATTATTTGTTAAAGAGATATAAGATTAAGCAAGGATGACCTTTGATTCATCCTTTATAATTTGCAAGAGTTAGAGCTCAGTCAGGTACAAGATGAAAGGGCAGCAGTTAGCATTCATCATGGATACTGATTTGGAAAGCCAGTGATATTGTATCTCTATTAATTATTTCACTTCTTGCACTGTGTTTCCACCAAAGGAAATCCTTTTTGCTGCCTCACAACATAGCTTTCACCTCAAGGCAGGGGAAGAAGGGAGAAAAGAAAAACCCATCCGAAACACAAAAGAAAAACTCTATAGGTTATGCTTAGAACTGAACAGGGAAATGGTCCCTGTTTCTGTATGGGGAAGATCACCAAATTAGTGGTGCTTTGTTTGACGTCTTTCCATTAGGCATCCTTTTCTTCATGCTGGAATGAACTGTTACTGCTGCTTTTAAAACTGTTCAAAGAAAAATTACAAAAAGTACCATTTGCTTTTTTTGTAATTGGCTAAAGAGAAACAAATGGGAGACAACAAAACTCTTTAAGACAGTAACTTAAACAAGCTACGCTGGGCAGACCTCAGTGATGCTGAGAAAAATAGACAAGGAAAGGGATTAAATTCTCCTCATCATTAAATTCAGCAGGGGAAAAAAATCTACATTCATGAAATGTTTCTCTGGAAACACTTAAATCAGGAAAAAAACTTTCTTCCTTAGGCTCTTTCTTAATTTTCAAATGATAAAATGAGTTAAATAGATAATTGGAATATAGACATTCATACATACATGCATACATACACATATAAAACATATATATCTATATCTATATCCATATATTATATGTACACATTCACACATACCTGTCTTCATCATTATTTTCTCTGTGTTTCTTTATGTTGCCATGCTAAAATCACAACATCAGCAACATTTGAGCTGGTTATTAAGTTATTCAATATATTTCCTTGCTGAAAAGTTGTTTCAATAGCACATTTCTCAGTCCTTTTGCTCTTGATGTTTAAATGATTCAGCCACAGAAACTTTGAAGATTTCTCTTGAAAAAGTGACCATAGTCTGACACATTAGTGTACAGAAATATTTCATTATTTTCAACATAAATTTTCTTTTACTCAATTTTATACTGCCATTTTACTCATGCCTTGTTTCTACTGCCTTAAAATCATTTTAATTGGTCATTGCCTTCATATGTATTAAGAAAAACTATAATCATAAGTGCTTCATACTGGATCATCATTTTGCTTCTTTTATCTACAGAGTTGTTTGCATTGTTTCATTTTAAAAACACTATTCTGGGGTGTGGATGTGGCTCAAGCAGTTGAGTGCCTGCTTCCCACATGAGAAGTCTCAGGTTCGGTCACTGGTGCCTCCTAAAAACAAAAACAAACAAAAAACAAACAAATGAAAAAACCAAGTCAGGGCTGCTGATGTGGCTCAGCGGTTGTGCTCCAGCTTCCCACATACGAGGGCTGGGGTTCAATCCCTGGCCCCGGTACCTCAAACAAACAAACAAACAAACAAAATAATCACTATTCTATCCCATTGACTAATGGGCTTTTTTATTTGGGGAGATTATTTCAATTACTGCAAAGAATTATTATTCAAAGAGTTCATTCCTGTGTACTTTGAAAGTGCATCCTATTTTACAAATCTTTCAGGCCTTCAAATTTAAAAATCCCTGTAGATCTAAGCCCCCTTTCAATTGGAAGCAGAGTGAGCATCGCCATCCCCAATTCCTCAAGACTGAGGAATGAACAAACATAAGGGCGGGGAGGGGGATGTGACTATGGACTAAAGTAGACTTATGATTACTCTAATAATGGAAGAACTTGTAACATTGATATAAAGACAGCAGTCACCAGAGGTTATGAGGAAAGGAAGAGGGAAGAATAGGTGTAACATGGGGCATTTTTGGGAAATTGGAATTGTTCTGCATGATATTGCAATGACGGATACAAGCCTTTATACATTTTGTCAAAACCTATAAAACTGTGCAGTACAAAGTGTAAACCATAATGTAAACTATAAACCATGGTTAGTAGCAATGTTTCAATGTGTGTTCATCAATTGTAACAGATGTATCACACTAATGAAAGATGTTGTTAATGCGGAAAAGTGTGGGTGAATGGGTGGCATTTATGTAATCTAAAGCTTCTTTACAAATAAAGAAAAAAAATAAATTCCTGTATATTTCAGTGGTTGTGGGTTCTTAGGAAGCAGGAGCTAAGTCTTATTCAGATCTCTATCTCTTTCTGTACTATGTATATAGGCTAGCTATATAGTGAGAAACAAATTAAAATAAAAAAGAAATAAACTGACAATATGTAAAAATAAATAAAAATTAAAAAAGCAAAATCATCTTCACATATTGCGGTTCTATTGAAATTAAAATGTTTGCAGTCAGAATTTTAAAGATCAAACTTGCATTCTTGAAAAACATTGGCCCTTCCATTATATTTAGTTTAGCTTCTCGCCCACATAAGGTGTTACTGTTTTCTGTGTTGGATATTACAATAATAATTTCTGGCCATATCCATGTTCATTGGAGGTTTTATTTTTAATTTTTATTTTTTTTATTTTTTTGAGGTACCAGGGATTGAACTGGGACCTCATATGTGGGAAGCCAGTGTTTAACCACTGAGCCACATCACTCACCTGAGGTGGTTTTTTTTTTTGTTTTTTTTTTTTTAGGAGGCATGGGGGAGGACAGAATCCGGGACCTCTCATATGGGAAGCAGGTGCTCAACTGCTTGAGCCACACTGGAAATTTTTTATGTAGTCTGGAGTAGTGCAGTTCAGCAGGCGGACAAAGAATAAAATTGTGGATATACTAAAATTTTAAAAAGAACTTCCCTGGAAAAAGATATAGGAAGAACCAATACCAAATTATATGGGATAGTTTTCTAGCATTTTTCTTTCTCAATTTGCATTGTAGAATTATGTTGAGATTGGAGGTTTACCTGAATAAATATACTTCAATTCCATGTTAGATGGAATGGGCTATATCAGTTTTAGAAAATATCTATGTTTATGACTGAATGTTTCCCCCTACTAAATTACCTAAATTTGTTAGCTATTAAACTATGACATTTTTGTCTATTTTAGGAGAGCATTTCAGCTTTTGCATTTTCAAAGATTGAGACAATTCAAGTATGTATCTAGGCATAATTATATCCTTGTGGATATTGACAAGAGCACTGTATTACCATCTGTGTCATCATGGCACTAAATAAAGTTTCTACTACAAGTTTCTTGTTTCATTTGGACCCACAAAACTTTCAACCTCTTAGGCAGTATGTTTTGCAAGGTCTTTATGGATACTGACATGGGCACCACATTACCAGTGACCATGATGGCACTAAATAATAAATAGGCATGTGACCCAAATGTCAGCTCTCTCCTCATTCACTCTGGATGATGTTTTTCAGATTCCCCACAATTCTGATGCATGACCCAGCCCTTTCAGCACCTTTAAAAAAATACTATATTATGAGGCATTTCTTGATTTTTGTAGTCTTAACTGAAATTTTGTGAGGCTGCTGGGGGAACAACACAATACAGTACACAGAATTCCATGAAAAGATTTCCACTAAACATTTGCTCTTGGCCATGCCAGGGATTTTCTAATTCCCAAACATTGTCAAGTCTTTAAAGCTCCACTATTTCCTCACAAACTTACCTCAAAGAACTTCAAACTTCCCTTCTCTCTATTATATGGGGCAATGTTTTGCCATATTTCGTTTTATTATTTGAATGAGTCCTTGGGACTGTACCCTTCCAAAATCAGTATTTAATTAGGCCTTTCTACATATCAAATTATTCCTAAAAAGGAATTTTGTGAATTCTATATTCTCAACATCAAAACACATAAGTGAAAATTGAGGGTACAGTGCTATTCAGTTTAACAAGGCTTCTATGTGGGACATGTTAGGCTTGAGAGAAAAGAAGGTTAAAGGAGAATGAACCCTGCTTGTAAGGAGTATGCAGTCTAATTAGTTAGGGATAAGCTCTTAATTTCAACGGTGAAAATCATGAAAAGAATAAAAAAAGAGGAGAATGCCAAGAAGAAAATTTAATCTACATAAAAGTACTAATAAAAGGGCAGTGTACTAGTTATCTAATTCTGCATAACAAATTATCCCAAAACTTAGTGGCCTAAAACATCATTAATTATCTTACAGTTTCTGTGGGTCAGGAATCCAGGCAGAGTGTAGCTGGGTTCTTCCACTCATAGTTTCTCATAAGAAGTTGGGCCAGGGTCTCTGAAATAAGACTAAAATCTAGGTGTCAGCTGGGTTCACAATTATCTCAAGGTTTAACTAGGCAGGTTCTGCTTCTAAGCTCACTCAGTGTTTCTTGGTAGGATTTAGTTCTCATAGGTTTTTGGGCTGAAAACTTTAGATTTCCTTCTTGTTTTTAGCAAGAGGGCGCCCTCTTAGTTCACTGCTACATCAGCCTCTCCATAAAGCAACACCCAACATGGCAGCTGGCTTTACCACAGTGAGCAAGACAAAGAGAGAGAGTGCCTTATGGAAGCCACTGTCTCTTATAAACTATTTTTGGAAGTGACATTCCACCCCTTTTGCCATAGTCTATTTGTGAGAAATAAGTCACTGAATCTAGCCTACACTCTAAAAGAGGGGATTATAAATAGGTATGAAAACCAGGGATTATTGATACCATTGTAGAAGACTGTGTACCATGTTTAGTTGTTTGAAACACTGAGAAAATGGAAGCCAACAGTCTGAGATAAAACATACATAATAATTTATAGAAATTAATGGATTAAACCAGTCATCCTTCATTTGGTATGCAATACCTGCTGAATATTGAGTATTGTACTGCAGTGGATGCCCAAATAACCACCCCTCCTCATATTTAATACTAAAGTGCTCATTCCTCCAGCTGCTGGGGGTTGGTGGCTGACAGCCCAACAGAATTCTTCCTTGAAATTGGCTTCAGCTGAAGGTAGCTGGATTCCTAAGGTCACTCCCTTTCCTGGAGAGAGCCTACACCTAAAGTCTTACCAATGATGGTTCTAAAGACCCAGTTCTCTCACCTCAGTGTTGGATATCTCTGAAGGCCCCTCTCAGCTCCAGGGTCTTACAGGGTCAGCTGAGGTCTTTGCTGTAACTGCATAGCAGTCCTATTCCTCTCTCCACCCAGTCTTTCCTCTTTCATTCCCCGTAGGTGTTGATACCAAGATATCACCTACCCCCTCCCTGCCCCAAACTTTCTGCACTCAAATCTTTGACTGAAGGTGTATTTCCCAGAAAACCCAACCTGTAGCAGCTGAACTTTTAATTTTTTCTTTCTGTGTAAGAAGAAAATAGCTTATATTTTAATATACAGAGTCTATATAGTTTTTATATGTTTACAAACTGTTTTAAGGGGATGTTGAAATGCATCTCTAAATTCCCTATAGACTTTAAGTAGCATTTAAGATCATGCCCTTGATTTTCACCAGTGGTTGGTAAAGGACATAGCTATTTTCATTTATTATAAAAACTATTATTGCAGATCTAGTTCATTCTATTCTTTCTATTCCTTACAAATAAATTTTGGTTGCAACGTATTCACCCGTGTAGCAGTTTGAGATTTGAGATTATTTTACGAAACCCCCAAAAAGAAAGATTATGTTTGTAAACTAATTTATTCCTGTGGGTGTGATACCCATTTGATTATATTAAATTCAGTTGGGGGGCCTTTGAATAGATTACTTGATAAGATCACTTTAGGGCTTTTGATTGGACTATGTCAGTGAGGCATGACTGAAGCTGAGTCTCCGACGCCTTGCTGGGTCCGATATAAATGGAAACACAGAGAAAGACTCACTCAGACACAGGAAGAGAAAGCGCTGCCTTTTCCCATCCTGCTTGTGACAGCAAGGAGAGGCTCAAATAGATGAGGCCAGGGGGAGAGATGAGCCATTTGCCTGGTAGTTACAGCTGAGCTTGGGAAGAGAGTAGAATAGCTGAGACTGATGAAGGAGTCCCAGAAAGAAAAAAGCCCTATGCCAGGAGAGAGAGGACTACTGGATCGCTTAAGTATGAAGCCCCAAGAGGCTGGGCCCACGGAGCATCTCAAGAGGAAAGGGTGAGCCCTGAGGGGAAGACTGAAACCAGGGCCAAGATCAACGACCATCTTGCTTCACCATGTGGCAACACACCGAGATCAACAGTAGCTGACTTTGGTGAGAAAGCATCTCTGCTGGTGCCTTGGTTTGGACTTTCCATCGCCTTGGGACTGTAAGGTTTTACCCCAAATAAATCTCTGTAAAAGCCAACAGATTTCTAGTCCTTTGCATTGGCAGCCCTTTGGTAAAGTAAAACACTCAGTATTAGAGGTGAATAAGCTTATATCCTCTATCGTATTGCTTTTCTTCATGCTTCTAATCTAGATTGTAGGGAAATTTTTCAGTTCGTAGCAAAGTTCAGTAAAAGTGAAATAGAAGACACAACACCAAAACCTTTAATACTAAATATGCAGATTGTTTGGAAGTAAAATTAAGACACATTCCATATAAACCACATTAAAACTCAAAATATGGTTACATTATACCACAACTTTGCTACTTTACAATGGAATTCACACAAATCAACAATACAACATGGAAGTCAATAAAATGAGAGATGGAAGAGACTCTTGAAAGTGTTCTCAAACAAAATGGAAGGAAAATTGAAGGAAAAAGAGAAGAATTAGATTTAAAGTTTGATGATCATTAGGATTTACAATTTTATTATGATTTTCCCATGAACTTCTTCCTCGCTCATCTTTTCCACATTCTTCTACTACTCTAATCTCATGGGAGAAGGCTGACTTCTGAAGGTTGTGTTTTCCAATATCCTGTTCTTCCCCTTTATGTCTGCATTGGGTGGTGTCTTCACTAGCAGCTATTTCTTCTCTGTGGCTTCAGGTCCTCTTTACCTTCCCTACCCTCTGAGCAGAGGTAACACCATCAATCTCCTATGTCCTTCCAGCCTTGCTGTGGTAGCTGATTTCTAATTTTGAAACCTCTGGTTTCCTTCACTGCCCTCTTCACCTTCTCAGCTTTTCTATTTCCTATGCTGTAAAATCTCTATTTCCCTTTGATTTATATACATAGACTGGTTTATGCTTTCTGGCTGCACCCTGATGACTGCAACCTCTTTGAGTATATATTTCTGTTCTTTGCAACCAAAAAATCCCAGATTAAATAAAAATTTCCTTTATTCCTGTTTTAGTTCCCTGGCTTCCAAAAACAAATACCATGCAATGGGTTGGTTTAAACAATGGGAATTTTTTGCTCAAGGTTTTGAGGTTAAAAGATGTCCAAAATCAGGGCATCATCAAGGCAATGCTTTCTTTCCAGAAGACTGTAGCATACTGGGGCTGGCTGCTGGTCATCCTTGATTCTTGGTTTTTCTGTCACATGGCAATGCACGTGACAGCTTCTTTCTTTTCTGGGTTCCATTGACTTCCAGCTTCTGGCTGCTTCCTGTCTGGCCTGCCCTATAAGGCCTTCAGTAATAGGATTAAGGCCCATCCTGATTTACTTGGGCCACACCTTAACTGAAGTAACCTCATCTAAAGGTTCTATTTACAAGAGAGCATACAAAAAGGAATAGGTTAAATTTAAGAACATGTTTTTCTGGGGTACATAGTTTTAAGCCATCACAATACCATAAAAAAAAATTCATTCTTGAAATAACCTCATGTGATAACTATTACCCACATTTTACATGTATGACCAGTAGGTTCAGTGAGGATAAGTAATTTGATCATATGGCTAATGTATAGCATACATGTGGATGGCCTATGACATTAGACAACCTGGATTTGAATCCTGATTCAACCTCTTAATAGCTAGACAAATAACATTACCAATCTCTGCTCAATTTTCTAGTCTAGAGACTAGGGAAATTCCTAAAATTAGCTATGTCTAACCCAAAAGAGTGTTGTGAAGATTAAATTATTAACATGTATTAAAGTTGTTAGAACAGTTACTGGCAGGTAGCATACACTCAATAAAAGCTTGCTACTTTTATTAGTCACATGATTTCATTATCGTTCTTCATTACTTTGATAACAGAACACAAATTACAGTGATTACTTCTGGAGTTTATGGCCAAGTGTGTGATTTTTGAAAGAAACATTTACAAATGTAAAACATGACATACTATTGAACAATAGTTTCTAATTTGGCTCAAAATCTGGTATTCTACTCCTGATAATCAGAACAGTTAAGAAAAGCAGGATTGATTTCTTTTGTGGAAATAGTCAAGGATACTACTATGGCCTAAGGCCCCAAATGATCACAAACCATCATCCTGCAATTAAAATGGCCAGAGCTGGCCTGCTCTTTATTAAACATTAATCTTTGGCTTCTTCTGAATGCACCAGTGAGTTCAAGGTCTGGATATGTATGACTAATGCTAGATCTGTGCTATTAGGTTTTTTACAAGAGAAAACTATTCATCATTGCATTAAGCCTGACACTTGAGATTCTTTTTATAGTTTAAACAATTGGCAGTTCAGAGTATATTGAAATGAATGAAATTCTAGCTTTTTAAACCATCATCTAGAGGCTAGAAAAATTGTTCTCAACCATTGAAATAACTGTACAGAAAACAGTGTGGCATGAAAATACCATGGGTATATATTAATATTTTATATCTAATATTGTTGGCACATATTAAATTATCAATACTTTTTCATACTCAGCCTTTAAACTTGGTAATAATCTAAAGAGTATGAAAATTATATCAATAAATTAAAGTTATGCTATTTATTTGCAATCATATGAAGGAAAAGGAAAGCAAAAACATATTGTAAAAAAGAATTTTCTATTAATTACCATTAAAAATGTGTATTTCATAATGTTTTTGAGGCATGACTCTATCTCTAAGCAATACAAAAAGTGTGTGTGTGGGGAATAATTAATCCTAGTAGTTAGACAGATAATTATGGAAAATATTTTAGTTTTTGTTATATATTTTAATGCTCATCATGTGTTTTTACCACCTGCAAAAATCAAATTGCTTTCTATAGAAATTTCTCCCAGTTTCTTCTATTCTGTAACTATGTCTTTTACATGACTACAAAAGCCAACCAATGACAATCTTGGTTATTTTATTGGTTTATGGCTTTTTGCATTATAAAGACTTCATTTTCAGCTGAATCTTTACATATAAATGGATGGTTATAGTGTTTTTTCTTCTGTTACATTTTCAAATGATTAAAATTACACTAATAATAATACCTGGACTAGAACTATTTCCCTTTTATGTATATTTTATCCCAAACAGTTATGGGAAAACAAAATTGTTCAGTGATGGCCTTCTTAATCTAGAAAGTTTCTTAGTGATAATTAACCTGTTATAAAAATGTGTACTGTCTATTATTTATGATGAAGTTTTACTGGACAATAAGAACAGTCAAAGAGAATC
The DNA here is from genome assembly GCA_029593785.1 of Cabassous unicinctus. NCBI lineage: Eukaryota > Metazoa > Chordata > Mammalia > Cingulata > Chlamyphoridae > Cabassous > Cabassous unicinctus. The sequence continues at coordinate 20,002 of JAQZBX010027814.1, forward strand.
CAAATTAGATGTCAAATTTCAATTAAACCTATTTTTAAAGTCAGTTTCTTTTGAAGAAAATAAAATGCACATCTAACTCAAATATTCTGGGCTTTTAAACTAGATGTACAAGCAAACATGACTTATAGTGGAGTAGAAAGATGTAAGCTAAGTTCACAGTAAGTATTTCTTAGGATGAAATTTATGAGGACAAGGGAGGTTGAAAGGAAATATTTTCAAAACTATCATGTTATTTAAAATTTAATTTTTACAAAGGAAAGAATTACTCTTCAATAATTCAAAATAAAACATTAATTTTTTGTGCAAATATTTTCATTTGTTGAGTAGATGGGTTAACGTATCTAGTCTGCATTAAGTCAAATGAGTAGAATGTTATGACAAACCAAAATACAGTATGTGAAAGAAACCAACAGGTACATTCCTTACTGCTCTTTCCACACCAATCATTCCATTGGAAGAAGTCACCCTTAAATGATGACGTCAATTTCAACCTGAAAGGAATTTCAGTTGAGTCTAACCTCTTTATTGGACAAATGAAAAACAAAAAAACAAAACAAAACCTGAAGTCAAGAGATACCAAATGGCTTTCTCAAAAATATTTTGTATCTAGACCAAAAAAAGTCTGTTTTTGTCAAATGAATATAGGACGCCTAAGCAATGCAAATCACTTATCATGAGTAATGCATTCTTAAAATTACATGCAGAATAGTGACGCTTCAATGAATTTTTAGATCCAGGTAGATTTGGTTTCAACTTCGGGCTCTGCCCATTAAGTTTTAGACCTAGGGCTAGAACCTTAAATTCCTGAGAATCTATGTATTAAATATGTAATTTATCTACAATGAAGACGATTAGAGATGTGGGAATTAGAGACTGTAAAGCAAAGTGCCAACAGTGGGGCACATAGTTGTGGCTCCATAACTGGTAATCTTGGAAAAATCCACATTTGATACAAAGATATATAAGATCATAGGATGAAGGTGACTTATTTTATATTTTCCCTACATTACCTGAATTATTTTCTAATCATATGCAACATTTTATTCATCTTATACCTCTGACTCAGAGGTAATTTTTATATTTACATTCTTAATTCTTTCTACATTTCAGTGACCCCTCCTCACTGTGGCTTGAGTTTTCCATTACTAAGAGATGCAGACTGTATTCACAAAATGAAACTGTAGGTATTCTGGATTTAAAATTCTTAGTTAATAGTTGCTAAGACCCACATCCATTTTATGATCATTGACACCTTTATAACCATATACTACTTTATAACGAGAACAAGACTCTCTCGGTTTTAAAAATAATAATAATCATATATTTTTGTTATGAGTAGTAATAATAAAATTGGGAATAAAAGAATACATTTGGGAGGTAACACACACCATTGAGTTCTGTATAAATTCTATACAAAATTTATTCTGGGGATAAGATATTGGAAAAGATGCCATAAGGGAAATATGAGGGTAATCACACTCTAACACAGGGGTTCTTAACCAGGGGTTCATGGATCACAAAGATTTCAGGGGGTTTGTGAGCTGGAATTGAAAAAAAATCAACTTATCTTTATTTTCTCTGACCTCTAACTGAAAGCTAGCATTTTTTTCACGTATGAACTTGTGAAATAAATAAATTACAGTATTCACGTTACTTGACTGGCAAAGGGATCCATGGAACAAAAAAGGTCAAGAACACCTGCTCTAACATTCCTTGCTCGACTTTCCTGCTCTAAGAGACCTGCTTCAGTGTTTATCAGGTACAATTTACAGCAGCAGCTCAAGGGTCCAATAACCTATATTCTATAACCATATACATAAGTAATATAGAGCATTGCCCTTTGAATCAGGATTTTGAGAACTATAGTGCCAAGTACATCTGTCATTTATTGCCTCTGTGAACACATCATAAAGCTAATATAGTTTTTTCTCAAAACTTGTGTCATTCATATCTTGGGACTAGTGGCTGCCTGACATAGGCTATGGCAGCAGCTATAAGCTTTGCAGTGCTCTTTGAAGCTCCATCAGTTCAAAAGCGTCACACACATTTTCGGTAAAAGCCTCTTAATAATAATAATAATAACAATAGCTACTGCTTATTAAATTATTATGAGTTAAGAATTGCGCTAAACCATACAAATTATCTTATGTAACCTTAATATAGATATATAAAATAGTTTATACAGATAGATATATAAAACATATTATTATTCCCATTTTACAAAAGAGAAAAGAGACTTAGTAACAACTAAAATTCTATAACTGGTAGATCAGATCTATTAGCAAATCCAAAGCTCTTTTCTACTAAAATGTACTGCCTCTTGTGCAACCTATCTTAACTTTTTTCCATCTCCCTCTATGACTATTTGTCTAAATCAGGTGATAGAAACTCGGGAACTATTCATTATAGTTGATGTTCAGTCTGAGATCTCCCTTGTGAAATTGATTCTTGTCTGTTCTGAAGCTTAGCTAGTGAAAATTTCAATTATTTAAAATACAATAAGATATTTATTAATCTCTGTGTCTGAAGCTTCTGTCTAAAAGCATTTTCAAACTTGGAAAAGAGTTTCAAATTTCCTAGGATTTTGGGATATGATGGAATATAATTTTTTGAACAAACAGTACACCATATTTTTCTTCAAATGCATAAAGTAAAGGCATAAAAGATGCAGATAGAATAGAAATCAAAGGAGCATCAGAGTAGAAAAGCTAGTGGCAAGCGAAAATTCAGCTCTAATAAATGAATGACTAGATCCATCAGTCCTTTTCTTTGAAGTTTTGATCTAAAGGAATAACAACAAAAAAGAGGCTGAGGAAAAAAAAATGCTTCAGCAAAAGCAAAACTAAATCTAAGTTATTTAATTTCTTCTTTTTCAAACACCTCAAATAAGGCATCTTTGGAATGGATGTATCAGCTAAGAAATGGAACTTCTGCTAGGTTCATAAGTGAAAATAAAGGAAAACCCTATTTTAAAAATAGGCCATTATTCAGGGAAATGGTTCTTGATTCACTCATGACACCAATCTGATCAGATGCTCTGATTATTAATGCACCCTGAGGCAAACTCATTTGACATTTCCTTCAGAAATAAAACAGACGTTTGGAATTATTTAGCAACAACCTCATTTAAAAACCATGGGTCTGTCTTCCCTGTGTCAGTAATGTTGATCACACTCATTTGGGGAAATTTACTAATCGTCAACACTGATATGCAAAAATGTATAAAAACACCTGGGGTGTGGTTAACGTTAACACAAAAGCAAGGAGAGATGGTTGTAGATATTCCATTTATTTAACAAATATTTACTGAGCTCTACAATATGTCGACAATATGAAGGTGGATTAAAAGAGGGAGTGACTCCAGAGTTCTGAAAGATATGTAGGAATTTTCCAGGAAGATGAAGGAGAAATAGGATTCCAGGTAGAGGAAAGAGTATTAAGTGAGGGTAGAGAGAGCATCGAGAGTCAAATCATTAAGTGCAGTCTTCGATCACCTGTACTAAAATCACCTGGAGTGTTTTTAAAAATGAGGTTACTGTGTTTTCTCTTAGGCCTAGTGAATCACAAGCAGTGATAGTAGGGAGAAAGACTTCATAATTTTAATAGGCATACCTGGTCTATTTTTATAAACATTGAGATTTGAGAATTGCTGCTATAAGTGATAGAAATATCTGGATTTTAAGCAACAGAATCTCACAATGTAGTATGCTTACAAAGGATATCCTGGTGGTCTATGGATATTAAGAGTTTTTTATAAATCAAGGGAAGATAACCATTAAAAACTGATGCATTTATCCACACCTCCCTTTCTTTTTTCAATATCCTTCAATCAAGCTGTTACCCCTAAACTGAACCAAAACCCCTCTTGTCAAGGCTGCCAAGACTATTCAGCTTGGTGAATCACTATCACTACCTTTCAGTCTGCATCTTACCTGACCTCTCCGCAGCATTTGAAAAAATGATCACCCACTTGAAACACTGCATTTTCTTGGCTCCCAGGAAACCAGCCTGAATTCATTTTCTTCCTATCTTCATAGGCCTCTTCTTATTTTTCTCCTGTACTGGATCCTCCTCCATTCTCTGCCTTATGAATGTTGGCTCAGAAGTTGGTCGTCTTCTCTTTCTATACTTATTCCTTAAAATAGTATCTTTATATACCATCCATGTATTTAGACTCCCCCATATAAATCTCCAAACTCTTTCCCCATTGCTTTATAATTATATATTCAACTATCTACTCAAAATCTCCACTTTGATGTCTAGTAGGAATTTCAGATGCTTTATGTTCAAAAGAAGACTCCTTATCTTCCCTTACCCAAACCTGCTTCTCTCGTAGTCATACCAATCTCGGGTAATAGCACCACCCAGGTTATCAGGCCAAACACCTAGGAATCATCTTTATTTCTTATTTATTTATTTATTTTTTGGCTCACATTTCATCTGCATGTCCATTGGAACTTTTGTTAAACTACATCCCAAGTGTGATGATTTCTCCCCAACTCCATGGCTACCACTTAGTTCAAGCCGCCAGCGTCACCTCTTCTTTAGACAACAGCAGTAGGCTCCTAACTGATCTCCCTGCCTCTTCTTTTGCACCATACGGTAAATTCTCCAGATATCCAAGGTAATCTTTAAGAAAATGAATCAGAAAATGCCTCTCTCCTGCTTGATATACTTCAATGACTATCATACTTAAAATAACACCCCACGTCCTTACCAAGGCCCACAAGGTCCTACATTTCTCTAGAAGTGTCTCCTTTATTTACACTGCTAAAACTGCTTCAACACGGTGGTCTTCTTGCTATTAAACGTGCCAAGTTTGCTTTTCTTCATGGATTGGCATTTGTGGTTACCTCATCCTGAGATGCCCTTCTCCCAGATGTCAGCTTGTCTTTCTCCCTCACTTCATTCTGCTTTCTGCTCAGATATAACTTCTTTGAATGTCCTTCCATGACTACCCTACATAAACAATTCTCTTTCTGCCATGTTAATCAAATTTCCCTACCATGTTTTATTTTATTAATGGCATAATCATTACTTAAAATTATATTATGTAAGTATTTTCTTGCTTATATTTTCTCTTTCTAACATAAAAATATAAGCTCTACGGGAGTAAGATTTTTTTTCCACTTCTTTATCCCTTGTTCCCAGAACAGCCTATCACGTAAAAGGCAGAGAGAGAATATTTGTTAATTGAGTGAATCCTTTATATATAAAGTGTTGAAGCCTTACCAATGGCATTGTAAATAAGGATGGGAAGAAAAGTATGATTTTAATTTATGAAATTAAAGGCCATTTTTACTAATATGACATCATATTATTCAATAATGTAATAAGATGAAAACTAGAAAACATGAAAATGTCAGCACTTATAAAAAATGACAAAAAAAGGAGAAAATGGCTAATTTACTCAAAAGAATAGGGTATCATCAGCAGATTTGGATTTGAAGGAGTTTTAAAAGTAGAGTTGTTATGGAGGAACAGGAAGTAGAGGGGAGAAGAAAATATGGAGAGGTAATTTGAACAGATCTGGACTTGATGTTAAAAATCATGGATATCTGGGAAAACTTCAATAATTAATTTATTGTTTGTTTAGGAGATTTGGGAAGATGGAGAGGTAAGAAATAAAGGTAAGAAATTGACAGATCTCAGCTTATTGGTAGCATCAAAGGCCACACATAGATTGTTAGGAATTTATCTTAGGTAATGGGTAAGGGGCATTGAAGAATTTTAAGCAAAGAGGGGAATCTACAGGGAATATTGTTGACTTTGTCAACCCAGAACCAAATACTCTTCCTACTTTTGGGGGTCCGTAAATAGTATGAGCAGGATCCCAATTCCAACCATGAAATTGTAACATGGGAATACTACCTCTGCTTGCTCCTGGAAGCCAAGGTATGAGCATATGGCTTAGTTTAAGCCAGTTGGATGCTTCTGCCTAGGATTTTGGTTCCTGGGGAGAAAAGTGTATTCATGGTGACAGTGGAGGAATATGTTGGTTAGTGTCTATGCACTGTAGCAGCCCAGTGGTGGAATACTGAGCACAGGGCCTATATTCACCCAGTATGCACTGGTATACCCCTAACTGTTGTATATAGACAGCATCTCTTCTGACTGGTCAGTAACCATGCCATACTAGTAGATAAATATTTTAAATATGACTCTTGATTGATCTTTCTGCTACTGTGACAGGATCTTGGTTACATTCTCTGTTGCTTAGTCTCTGACTGTTCTTTAAACCTGGAGCTCTAGCATTCCCATAATTTGACATCCTTGCAACTGGGTGTCTGTCAGGTTCATAATATCATGAAAAGATCTGCATCTTTGAAAGATCTTTCAGGAAGTTTGGAGAACTAATTAGAGGTGAGAAAGACCAGAGACCACAAGATTAATAAGGAAATGATGCAATTATTAAAGTCAGTATTTATGGAGACTCAAACTAAGACAGTGAGGAAGGATATGAAAAATATTAAGAAGGTAGAATACATAGAATTTGTTTTTTGTTTGAAATATGTGATTGAGAGAAAGAGTGAAGGAGTTGAGGATGACCCTGTCTTCTAGTGTGAATGAAATTGGAAGAAATGTTCAGTTTGAACAGGGTGAGAATGACATTATGACTTCATAGTTGTGGAAAATGGGTCCTTTGGGTGAAGAGGTCCAATGGGATGTAGGATATACAACATGGAGCTAAGAAGAGTGTCTGAGATAGAAATATGCATTTGGGACACCTCAGCCTGTAATAGGGTGATTGAAGTCATTACAGGGAATGAGTTTGCTTAGGAAGAGCAAATGAATTAAGTAGAGAAGATTGATTTAAAAAGAGGATGCTTGGGGAGTACAAGGTAAAAGGCAGCAAAGGAGACAGAAAGAATAGACCCAGGTATGGGAATTTAATTAGGAGAGAGTAATCAAGGAAGCTATGTTTGAATATATCATCCAACATATGGATGCTAATTTGGCCATGAAGTTAAAAAAAAAGTGGGGTGTGAAATAAAATAAAAAAATAAATGCTATAATTTTAATGAACAAAGAACAGTGAAAAGAAAAATCCTTAAGTGGAATTACTGAGGAAGGATAAATGGTTGAGTGGTAAGGTTAGATAAAACCAAGAAGGAGAATAAACATCTGCAATAAGAGTTTTATTTTTTCAACCTCTGAGTTCATTTTTGGTTTTGATTAATTTTGTATGTGTTGAATTTGGAGACACAAATGGGTTTTAGAATGAAAAATTAAAAGTCATGAAATATATTTATTGGTTTAAGAAGCCTACTGATTTTAATGACTCTTTTTCCAAGGAGCTTTCTCAGTCCTTGACCCTTTTTAAAGGCTTTTAGCTTGCTTGCTTTTCCCTCCTTTCTTCCTTCCTTCCTTCCTTCCTTCCTTCCTTCCTTCCTTCCTTCCTTCCTTCCTTCCTTCTTTCCTTCCTTCCTTCCTTCCTTCCTTCCTGCCTGCCTGCCTGCCTCCCTGCCTCCCTGCTTTCCTTCTTTCCTGAAGAAGCTGGATATTACAACTCTAAGGAGTCAGCAAAGTCACAGATAGATACACATCTATATTTTTTGGAATATTGTCAAATTTACACTTTATATTAGTTAGAAGTGAAACTTGATCTGCTCCCTCAGGAAAGTGAATGGCTCACCTTTTCTAGGCGAATTAGTTTTTTTTCCAGTATCCTGTAGTCAAGTGGTACAAAAAGAATTCAGAAAAAGTTAAATGTACTCAAATATAATTCATTGTTGGACTATTTAAGTATAATCATTTAATATAAGGCAATGTCTAAGTTATTTCTGTACATAGTTACCTTCAACTGACATAATCATAAGATTGAATATATTAATGTTGAAATTTCTGAGTAATAATGTGTTATCTTTAATGACTGGAATGCTGTTACAAAGCTATTTCATCGGGAAGCGGGTGTGGCTCAATGGATAGAGCTCCTGTTTATCATATGGGAGGCCCCGGGTTCGCTTCCCGGGGCCTCCTTGTGAGGGCAGGCCAGCTGGCCCATGCGGCGCAGTGGGCTGAAGCAGCAAGACCTCACAGCAGGAAGCAGGTGTGGCTCAATGGATAGAGCCCCCGTTTACCATGCGGGAGGCCCCAGGTTCGCTTCCCGGGGCCTCCTTGTGAGAGCAGGCTGGCTGCGTGGCG